>OZ018401.1:23505796-23755027 GCA_963969585.1 Drosophila helvetica | reverse complement strand
AAGCATGCATAAAGTAGAAGAGAAAATACAGACCGTTGAAGTGAGAACACTGAACTCGTGTTACAGTTTTGCTCGTCAGTTACTATGTTTATGCTATGAATTTCATGAATTCTAGAATACGTGAAATTAAAGTAGCCCCTGTTTATCCGACGCAGACGAATACATGAAATCATATTAGCAGAGTTGCCAGACGTGTAATTTGGCAACAATTTTGAAGTGAAATCTTCCTCCTTCACCAGCGCAAGAAGATCAGTCAACTCGGCATCAGTCAAAAGGGATCTTTTTGATTCCACATACATTTTCCATTAATTTTCTTGTTTCGTCGTCACTTATTAACTTTTTTCGCTCGGCGTTGTCACTTAATTTGTACACCATTTCATGAATTCAGGCTAAATTTATAGTCAACTATCGTATGTTAACGAAAACATGAAATGTGTTTATGCACACACTTTTTTCCCCATTGCATGAAATTATGACATGAAATGGGCCTAGCATAAACACAATAAGTGTATACAATTATTTCTACACATACATTGAGACATATGGCACATTTACTACATTTGACAGTGGACAACTAGACTAGAGTGACCATTAAAACATTAAACATTTTACTGAGTACAACATTTGCCGAATCCAAAAATTACATTATTCCAAATTACCCAGTATATATTTTCGCAACTTAAACTTAAAATCAATTGGCGATGGATGGTCATGTAAGCCACCCTTTGACCGCATTGCGAAAAAAATGCTCTAGCTGGTCTTGCGATAGTCTGTAAGTAAGAATGTATTCTTTTCCATATCGCTCACTTAAAAATGTATGCATTTTGTTGCTTATCGCAATCCCCTTTTGAAAAGGAAGAACATTTTTTAGTTGCACCTCTTGTGACTGTGAGAGCGACTTTAAATTGGGAATAATGGGCACAGCCACGAATGCACTCATTTTCTCCAACAGCTGCTGCGCTTCCATTGAACACCCATATGGCTGTTTTGCGGGCATACACGTACATATATCCAAGTGTAGATAGTTTTGAATTAAAAACATCGAACGAGTCGTTTACTAGTTTTATTAACTCCGCTGTCTCCACGGCATTATCCACCTTTAAGCCTAATGTAGAACATCTTAAAATTGCATTTGCTGTGATGTTGGATAATAGTTGCGTTGCCAACTTTACGCGCTGTCGCCCGGAACTTTGAACATTCAGGTGCTCTTGCGATATTTTCCATAGTAGGGAAACATCGGATGAGCCGCAATGTTGCATCGCTTGCCTCACGGAGTCAGCTTTTAATATTTTTCCGTCCATAAAGATACCAGTATCTATATAATTTCTTATAAGTTTTATAAGATGGGGAACATCTGCGAAAACGAACACCTTTAGTTCCGAAATCGACGGATGCTCAAACCATGTTTTGTCTGAAAAAATGTGTATAAAAGAAATATAGTTATTAAATTTATGAACTTTACAAACGCTCTTCTTACCTGTGGAAATTTCAAGTTTATTCCACAACTTACAATTTCCTGCTACCATGTCCGACACTATTGCCACCACATAGTAGCCAGAATCATACAGTTTTTGTTTTAAAGATTTTATAGCTGTTTTCTTCATCGGCTTGTCAAAACCATAGTAAATGGGCTGTTTTCATGACTTAAATAGGCCTTGCAACATTGCCACTTGCACATATTATTTTGGCGTTTCAACTGCACTCAGCGAAGCATTCCATATCCATGATAGATATGATAGAATTCATGAAATTCATAGCATAAACATAGTAACTGACGAGCAAAACTGTAACACGAGTTCAGTGTTCTCACTTCAACGGTCTGTATTTTCTCTTCTACTTTATGCATGCTTGAGATCTTAGTCTTGTTTTGTTAAGGCAATATTTGGATCTCTTATCTACAAATTTTTAGTCATTTGATAAGCTGGAAGAAAATTACAAAATGTATTCATTCAAGTAGAAGAGAAAATACAGACCGTTGAAGTCAGAAAACTGAACTCGTGTTTCGCTCATCATTGTAGATCATTCCCCTAATTATAATATATTTTTTACAATGAAATTTAGCACTTAATACGGAACTTTTGGCACAAAGGGTAATGTAGAGGTCGAAGATCCAGCCGGGCGCTACATGTCGTGGAATTGTTTTCTTTTCCCACACTTCCCGACGATGTTGATGAGATGACGGAGGATGTTCTTGAGTATATGTTGGGATACATTATTAAACGAGGGGAAACGTTATGAGCCGCGTCTGTGCCGCGGCTCTACTTTATACCCGGTACTCAGTCAGTATTAATGTATGTGAGCTTGTTGTAATTTATTACATGTTCACAAAAGGAAAAAATTTAATCTTAGCCAAAAAAAAAACAATTTAAGTCGAACCTTTTCGGAGATTTTGATCTATTAGATGTTTCCATATTTGTTTACATAAATTTTTTACATCTGCCATTTCTACATGTTTTTATCTACTTCCTACATATACATACACGGCTGTGTGCGAGAGAGAGAGGGAATCAGTCTGCGCTTGGGAGGCCACTGAAATTTCATTTGTTCCTTCTGACTATATTTATGATCCGATCTGATCCAAATTCAATACTCTGATAGATATAGTCATTTTCTATGATTCTGCGTTTTTGGTTTTCTCGTATTTTAAAAATTGTGGATTTTCGTCCTTTGTGGGGGCGGAAGGGGGCGTGGCCAAATTTTAAAACAAACTCGTCTCGGTTTGATATCACAGGAGCTTGGATAGAAAATTTGGTTGATCTAGCTCTTATAGTCTCCGAGAACTAGGCGTCAAAAAATTCGATCAGACATAGCGCTCACCCCCGTGTGTGAGAGAGAGCGAGAGGGAACGATGCATTTCGAAATGGTTTTCTTCATTGTGGCTATATTTATCATCTGATCTGATCCAGATTCAACACTCTCGTTCTATGCTCGTTTTCTATGATTCTGCGTTTTTTGTTTTCTCGTATCTTTAAAATTGTGCATGCCACAGATTTTCGTCCTTGGAGTGGGCGGAAGGGGGCGGGGCGAAATTTTGAAATACACTTGTAACAGTGCAATGGGACAGGAATCTGGTCACAAAATTGTGTTTCTCTACCTTTTATAGTCTTTGAGCTATAGGCTCTAATGAAGACGGACAGACGGACGGACAGACTCGGCTATTGATGCTGATCAAGAATATATATACTTTATGGGGTCGGAAACGCTTCCTTCTGGGTGTTACACACATCCACTTTTTGCACACATCTAATATACCCCTTTACTCTTCGAGTACCGGGTATAAAAAGAGATAAGGCAAGCATCGACATATGGTAAATTTTTGTGTTTCTTTCCCCTGCTATTTCTTTGTCACGTTCGTGAGCCCAAAAATGCATTTTTCTTCAGTGCTTCTCATCCAGTCGAAGGAAGTAGATTGTTCGGAGCAGAACGACAAATAATCATTTTAAAGTAAATGCCATCGATCATCACTGTTTGGATTTGTTTGCTATTATCTAATACATGTAATATCTCTCTCGTCATAAGCTCCCTCCCCGCAAAAGCTTGCGCTCTCGTTTTGCGTTTTGTCTGATCAGAGCTTTCGGCTGCTGCTGCAGCCGGGCCTCTCTGCTTAGGGTTAGTGCAGCTCCGATCACCAAACACAATAAGCATACATTATATTCTAAAATAACCTATCGTGCGATTTTTAATATAAATCTAGGTGATAATTTGATATCTTCCTCTAAACATAGATAAAAATTAAAATTTAAAGCAAGTTAGTTCTGCTTAACTTAACTAAATAAAAAATGTTGTGCTTTCGCACCAGAGAAAGTTTTAATTCAAACAAAAGTTTGTCGCGTTCGCCATCGTAAGTTCGACACATTAGAACAAAAAAGTTTTGTTTTCCATAAATGCTTACTTTTTATGCAGATGAGTAAAAAAATAATAATAAACAAGCATCACGACGATATTTGGAAAAAATTAACACAGATCCCGTCAAGCGCCAGAAGTACATATCTAATACGGCGCTCGAAATTGAAGGAATTGGCAAACAAAAACAAGAGGCTTCTGGAAAGTAAGCGGTGAAAAAATCGTCGAAGGCAGCAAAATCACAGGAAAAATCTTAAGAGCAATGCAGGGCAACAAGAAGTCGTCGTTTAGCTGTAAGCAGACGTTTGGAAAATCATTGAAAAAGGTAGAAAGAAGTTCACCTCAGGCGCTGGACAAAAAAATTCTAGTTTTAAAAGCGCTCTATAAGAAATACGTTCCGACAGAAAACCAGGCTAAGGAATCTACAACTGAAGCTTATCTTGAGCAAGTAAAAGAATTATATTCACGTGAAGACATAAGCGTGCAGTCTGCAGTCAGAAAAGGCACTCTTCCAGAATGAGTTTCAAAGCGCGCATTTCAATTACAAGCAAGTATGATTTTTACTTACTCCAAAAAAAACAGAATCTCTGGCTGTAATTAGTGATAGCTCGAATCATAGCAAGGCTGCAACTTTCCTATTTTCAACAAAAATCGTTAACTATTTAAAAAAATCACGGACATTTTTTTTTCGGATGGAAGTAGTTCGCAATTTAAAAATAAGTTTATCTTTTACAGCTAAACAGATTTTATTGCTGAATTTGAATGCAATGCCGTTGAGTGGAACTATTTAGCATCGTCGCATGGCAAGGGTGCAGTCCATGGGGTTGGAGCTGTATTGAAGAGAAAAGTTTGGCAAATAACGTAAACCAAAAAAGTCTTGCTTCATAATGCATTTGATTTCTACGAATGCGCGAAAAACAAAGTTTTTGGAATTCGAATTATGTATGCGGCGGAAGGTGAAATTGTGATTTCATCAACCCTAAAAGAAAAATGGGAACCGTCGCTAAATGTTCCAGGCATAAGACAAATTCACCATGTTTCTTGCAATGAGAATTTTAAAATTCAAATAGCGACATATGGTACATATGCGCATTGCTGACTATTCGCAGGGCTCCCCACAGTTGGATGCCGTAGGTCCATATTGGTCTAATGATCGCCTTGTATACGAGCAGCTTCGACCGAGTCTTGAGCTTGCTTTTGCGTCCAATTAGCCAGTAGTGTCTCTTCAGTTTATCATCCGCTTGCTTTCGTTTCTTTAACAGGTGAGCCCTCCAGGTTAGCCTCCTGTCAAGAGTCATGCCCAGGTATTTCGGCGTTGCTTCCTCCGGGACTACGATCCCTCCCATGTACACAGCTGGGCAGTTCCCTGGCCTCAGCGTGAATGTGGTGGCTGTGGACTTGTCATTGTTGACCGCGATGTTCCATCTCCTCTGCCAGTCATTGACTAAGTCCAGCTCAGCCTGCATTATTCGAGAGGCCTCCTCCGGTGTGTTAGCAGTGGCTGCGAATGCTGTGTCATCGGCGTAGGTGGCAACAAGTAGCTCGGGGCTCTCGATCACTGGTAGGTCTGCTGTGTATATATTGTAAAGCAGTGGGCCCAGCACACTGCCTTGGGGGACGCCAGCTCTGATGCTCTTGAGTGCTGAGCTCGCATTTCCGCAAGATTGGCTTCAGGCTTGCCAGGCTTAGGTATCATTACTACCTGGGCTCGTTTCCATTGCGCTGGAAAGTGCCCGATTTGCAGGCACCTGTTGTAGCGCTTAGTGATAAGCGCGATGCAGAATGGGGGTAGAAGCTTTAATGCGATTGCATTGATGTCATCATCGCCTGGCGCTTTACAGTTCCTCAGCGCCACAATGTATTCCGTCGTCTCCTCCTCCAGTACCGGGGGTATTTGACTGCTGTCTTGCTGTGTAAAAGCAGGATGCTGCTCCGTCTCTGTCATATCATCGGGTGTGCATCTAATACAAGGAGAGAAGACGCTCTCCAGATGTTTTGCAAACGCATTGGCCCTGTCCGCCTCCGATCTGCACCAGGTATTTTTGACTGGGACTGCCCTTTTTGTTGATCTTTTAATCCTTTTAGTGATTTGCCAAAAATTGTGATGAGGTTCATTGGGTTCTAGTTCCTCCAGGAACTTGTCGAAGGCCTCCCTCCTCAGAATGATGAGCAACTTCTTTAGCGCCTTGGTGGCCCTGTTCAGTGCTGCCTTATCCCCTGGGTTCCTCGTAAGCAACCAGACTCGCCTAAGTCTGCGTTTCTCGTGGAGTAGTTCGACGATCTGGGGGCTCCATAGGTGCATTTCCCTATCCAGGATCCTGGGGCGCTGGCGCTGACTTATTATGGGGGCCGCATATGCCGCTGCATCGTGTATGCTTTTAGTAAGCGCGTCAATGGCAGCCTCAATATCCTGGCCCTCGTCTAAGATTGGATTAGGGTTGGTTTTCATGATCAGCCAGTTTTGGTACTTTACTGTGTCAGTAGTTTTGTATATTAGCCTCCTTCGCGCTGACTTAATCACTACTGGGGCATTTATGAGCAGCATAACCGCGCTGTGGTCAGAGAAGAGGTCCTCATCCCCACAGCTTGTATTTTTCCTGGGTCGACGCCACACGAGACAGCAAAGTCCAGAACGCCTGGCACCTTCAGCGGGTCGGTGGGCCAGTAGGTTGGCGCAGTTAAGGTTCTTATCCTGGATCTGCTTGTATAGCGCTCATCCCTTGGGGTTGTTGGCTCTGGAGCCCGCCTATGATAAACCTACTACCAAGTCGACTTATCAGTTGGGCGAAGTCCTCCGCCCTCAAATTGTGTCCTGGTGGGCAGTAGGCAGCAGCGATCGTCAGTTCTCCTAGCACGGTGTTTATTCTAATAGATGCACATTGCACCCAATCCTCCTGTATAGGTGGGAGCTCTGTGTATTCCAGATTGCTTCTGACCAGGATGGCCGCTCCGCCTCGGGCTCTTCCGCTGGGATGGTTGGCATAAATTAGATCATATCCTCTTATGGAGAAATATGACCTAGACGAGAAGTGCGTCTCGGAGATGAGCAATATTTCAGCTTTTTTGGTCTTACAGAAGTGCTCGACCTCTGGCCTGCTATTGCACAGGCCGTTCGCATTCCAAAAGGTAAGCTTTCACTCTATTTGCATAGCTTCGACATGACTGTAGCCAACATGTTGGTCATTTGGCTAAACATTTTGTCGAGCATCCGCTCCATCATAGACTCCATTCGCGCAACCACCGCATCCAAGTAGTTGTCAGGCCTTGGGACCGACTGGGGTACCTGATTATCATCTCTAATGTTGCCGCCTCTGGTGGCATTGGCGTAGCTGATGTTGGGGCTGACAGTTGGCGATGGATTGCCCGTTGCCACCCTGTTTGCCTGGTATTGAGTCTTGGTTGACTTTGGTGCTGCTAGGTTCTTAGCCCTTTTGTACGCTGATTATGTACGAAGCTGTATGATAACCTCCGCAGTGTAGGTTGAAAGCCGAGTTTTTTTCGCCCTCACCACAAGTGTTGTGCGTGGTCACCTCCGCATTTAACGCATCGCTCCTCCAAGCGGCAGTATCGTTGTATGTGCCCGAAACCTTGGCAGCGGTAGCACTGTACCACATCATTGTGCAAAGCTGCTTTAATTTTTTCGACGTCTGTGGAGTAGTGTAGTCCCTTGATGATGACACGATACGGTCTCTCATCTCTGGGCTGGAAGGTTTGGTACCTTTTTCCTGACGCGCTCTCGCTGACGATCGCTCTCGCCATCGGGATAGGGGACGCGATCTCACGGAGGGACCAGACTTCTTACATATATACTACATATATAATAATAATAAATCAAACAATAACATCTTTTATTTTTTTTTCCAACCGAAGTGTCCCGCACCCCCACCCACTCTTCCCATTCTTCATGTATTTTGCGGCGGGCAGGTCAGTTCGTCAGAAAGCTGAAGAACCAAAACAAAAACAAATTTCGTTCTACACACACCCAAAGTATGTGAGAATGCATGTGCACCCATACATTCAAACACGCTGAAGCTGAAAAACAGAAAAACCACCACCAAAATATCAACCAAGAAGACACCCAGTGGACCAAAAAACGATTGTAAAGCGGAACTATCATAAAATGTTCGTAAACGGACTTAAAAATGATACAAATCCGCGAGCGATGTGTAAAGTCTCGCTAAATGTTCGCTGACGGACTCAGAAAAGAGCATTTAGCGGACAGAAACCAATGCGACGACCAAAGTCTCGCCAGACTATCGCAAACGGACTTAAAAACGGACACGATGTGCAAGAAACAGCGGATCTCGTAATAGAACATGAACGAACATGTCAAAGTGCGCCGGAGCGAACTGACATTTTTTCGTCTTGCATTGCCTTTTTTCGGGTGTGCGTTCTTTTGTGATTGGAAAACCGCAGCGAGAAGTTTTTTCGTAGCAAACTAGTGGAAAAAATTTGATAAGTGCCGTTTTAATCATAAAATCGGTAGGTAAATAATAATTTATTCCCTTTTTTAGTGAAGTGCATAAAATTAGAGCTTAGGAGCCGTCTAAAACCCCAATAAAAACAACAATTTACACACGCTGTGTACATATTTTTTTCTAGCCCTCTTCTTATGCGCCACGCCTCTTGCGTCAACGAAAACCACAATTTTCGCTGGAATTGACTTTGCGCACCACTTTTTTATATAAAAGGGGAGTATAAATATTCATAAAAATGACATTTAAACGTAAAAGCAGGAGAAATATATGCGAAGCGAAGCATATAAATAAAAGTACTGCCAATAAAAATATTATTGAAGAACATGTAGCAGAATTTAGTTTTCCAGAGCCTTGTAGGGATTTTTCTAATTTTTCAAATGTGAGAGCTTAGGGCAATGGATGTCCGAAAATAATATTAGAATTTCCTACAATGATTTCTATTTTTATATGAAAGAATCGAATAGTTTTTACTTTATTAAAAATAGGACATTATACAAAATATTTAAAATTTTTGACATTAAAAATAATACTTTCCATAGCCGATTAGTTGCTAATCTTGAACCCTTTTTTACTTTCCCAATAGACTCTACTCATTTCGGCATATTTTCTTCAAAGAATATTAACTACGACTGTAATGTAGTACAGCATCCAATAGAGAACATTTCAGGATATTTTTCAAATAATTGTTACTGATGTGAACATTTATTTTCCATTAATACACTGATTCCAGCAACACGATGAACCATTACACCGATCTTTTCAATTTGGATTCCGGAGAAGTAGTTGAGAATGCACCGGACAATTAGCAGTCTTGTAAGAATATTTCTTTATATTGACCAATACGCACGGCAGTGCTCCTGGCGTGGCACAGAGGCCAAGAAATGTATAAAAGGCTTAAGAGTTACCCTAGCAATCCGTAGTAAGTATTATTTTAAATACGTTCTAATATACTAAATATCCATTATTTTTTTTACAGAGGGATTCAATCAAAAATTTGACTTGGAAGATGCCGATTTTGAAAGGGTAACTCATTATATTCGTTTATAGTACATCAAACAAAATTAGCATACAAAGGCTATACAAATTATTATTTTTATTTGTATTGTGGGCAAGCGTCTTCATAAAGTCATAATCTCCAATGAATGGAGAAGTATGTTTTCTTCGACAAGAATGTTTTTTTCTTTGCATTCGCTTCAGAAAGCGAAGAACGATTGTTGGGCTATGACACTAAAATGTGTATATACCCATTCAATACCTATTTATATGTCATTCATATACATAATCATGGATGGTATATATATAATTTTTTCAGCGCATATTACTTTTTATATGTGATAATATATATTTTGAAATATATAATGAAAATTATTTGCTAATTCACAATTTGCACCTTGAATACTCTAATGGACAATTATTCCAATGGGAGTTATGTATGAAATATATTCTATATATTTACATATGCGTATCCGCTCATTATATTCATATTTTCTATATTAACCAAAATTATCATCTATCATAACAAGAGTTATTCTGATATTATAAGGCAAGTGTCTTCAAAACGTGTCGACTCTAAAAAAGGCTAAAACAAAGAGTGACAAGAGCCCAGAAATCCAAGAATCTTAAACGAATTGACAAATTTCGTTCTGCTAGGCATCAATACTTAAACAATGTACGTGAAGCTGAAAAACAGAAAAACCACCACCAAAATGTCAACCAGGAAGACAAGAAGGCAACAAAGCACACAATTACAAATTGTGTATTACTCGACGATGCTCGCTTCGCATTAGGAGCCGAACGCCGAACGTTGCGTTCGGCCCATTCATGTGACGTCACTGGGGCGGCATCTGAAATTTTGTTTGCGACAGCCGTTTGTATGAAATGGCATATCTAAATACTGTATGGTTAGTGGTTTCGCTTAACTCTCGTTTGCGATATCGTTTACGAAGTTTTGGTCCACTGGGCAAGAAGACAGCAATGCACACAATTACATATTGTGTATTACTCGACGATGCTCGCTTCGTATCATGAGCGTTCTACGCCCAGAGCCGAACGTTGCGTTCGTTCTACTCCCGTGACGTCACTGGGAGCACATACAGAATTTCGTTTGCGACAGCCGTATGTATGAACTGGCATATCTACATACTGTATGGTTAGTGGTGCAATTTATGTTCCCAATCGTATCGAACCTGCGGTAGCATGTCCAATTTAAAAGACTATCTGTCCGTGGCCAAGATTCATACGTACTTTGAGAGCGCGAAGATGTATGAGGCCATTTCAAAACGTAAAATTGACATCGATCGGGCGGTGGCAAAAATTATCGCCACGGACGTTCAGCCCATTTCTATGGTAGAAGAAAAAGGCTTTGTCGGTCTCTTTGCGTTGCTGGATCCGAAGTACAAAGTACCTAGTCGTTATCAGATTCGGAACATCTATATCAAGGACATGCATTCATGCATGGTCCAAAAACTTCAACAAATATAGAGTAATATTGATTACTGTTCCATAACGATAGATGGATGGTGTTGTAGTATGTAACGTAGTGAGCTGGTGGTGGGTGAAGAGCTTTTGGCGGGGCACGTGCTGGTTCCGGTCTCTTGCAGTCGGGAGAGGGGGTGGGAAAGGGTGGGAGCCGCTGCTCTGCCTGCTCGCCTAAACACATTAGTTCATTAATTTTCGCGTGCGATGGACAAATTGGTTATTTCAACACTGAAAGAAGAAAAAGTGACAGAAAGAAATAGTGGAAACTCCTAGCATCCGGACTTATTTACGTGGCGCAAGGTGTAAACGCGACCACTGATGCCCTCCCTTCCGTGATCGCTTAAATCCAAAACAATGTACATATAGCGATCCCAAATATAGATCTTGCGACAATGACGGTACAAGGTAGAGGGTCAGTGGATGCGATTTCTCACGAAATCGAATATCCGTGGTTAGTTTTCCAAGTATTTTCTGCGCCTTACCATCGGCGGTGCGCACATTCGATAACAGAGTTTTGTATGGGTGTTTTGATTCAAGGAATGCTTGAGCGAAATTACCTCCGATGCAACTAATCGAAGCGCCTGTGTCAAGCAAGCCGTTAACGGTTTTGCCTAAAAGAAAAACATCGGCATACGGTCTAATGTCCTGAGAGTTGGCAACTACTGTAGACAGCAATAATTTTCGTTCGCGCTTGCACATTTTATGGAAGTCAGTGCGACGTGCAACAGAGCGAGATAAGTAATTAGATTTCCCATTAGTATGGATTAGTTGGTCGAATTCAGATGAGATGGAAATGGGGAAGGGAACAGCCGGTAGATGAGAATTCATGGGTAAGGAAGTGGTAGGTGTGTCTTTGACAGCATCTAGTCTGTGTTGGTTGATTTCGAGCTCGTTTGTTTGCGTGCACTTTTCGGCGGTGCACGGGCTACCCAGTTTTTTGGACCACTACATTTTTAGCATGACGGCTTATATGTGTCCGCCTTTCCACAGCCGTAGCAGAATACGCGACGAACTGGGCTATCACAATCCTGGTAGCGATGACCAGTGCCCTCACAATTCCAGCATACTAAATTTACTGCAGCTATCTCAACCTCTTCGTCATCCGATATTTCGGTTTCTGGTTCCCCTTCGACCTGACATTGAACCGCATTAACTGATCGACGTGGCGTTGGCACTGGATGAGGTTTTGATGTCGATGGTTTTCCTACCGTTTGAAGGAATATCTCTCGAGTCCTAACGAAATGGCGGAGTTTTGCTACGGTGGGAATCTCCTCATATAGGAGTTCATGTTGAATATCAGCACGCAAATTGGACCTAAGTGACTCTAAGAGAGAAGCTTCAGACATGGGAACAGAGAGCTTGTCAGCCAGTAAAATTATTGACTCGTAGAACTCATCGAAACTTTCTCTTTCCTTTTGTTTACGCCTATCTATACTAGCTCTTATGTGCAGATCTGTACGCTCGTCCTTAAATTGCGTCTTAAGAGCTTGGCGAAGTCCTTCCCATTTTATTATTGCCACACTCTTGTGATACCTCCAAAACCATTCGCTTGCTGTTCCTTCGAATAGGTTGCTAACATATCGCGCAAGCAACTCGAAATTGCCATCTAGCGTTTGGAATGTTAATGCCTCCGCTCGATATATAAAATCATCAACTCCTAAGGCAGATTTGCCAGAAAATCGTAGCTTCCAATTAAAAATAATTTGGCTAATTCGATCTGGGCGCAAATCCGAACCTAGCGGTGTATATCTATTTGCAGACTGTTGGCCAAATACATTCGATGGTAGCAGCCTATCAGAACTATGATTTCCAGGATCAGGTTGCTGTCTAACTGCTGGTGGGGAAGTTGTAGTCGACCCTTGAGCAGACCCAGAAGAAGACAGTCTCTCAAATTCGGTCTGCTCTGCTTGAGTCGAATCGGTCCGGCCAGAACCATTCCGTGCTATTTGCTCAGATTGCCGGACAGAACTGGCACCTGACAATTGCTCGAACCCTTTCTGCAAGACTTGCATGATCATCTCTGTCTGTCGGGCAGCGGACTGCGCCCATATTTCCGACTGACGGGTCGATGCGGCTGCCATCGACGCAGCAGGTGCAGGTGCATCGGTTACGGATGGTGCGACTGATACGGAAGTTGCAACGTTGTCGTCGGCCATTTCGGGAACTGAGGCCATAGTGTCTCTTTTTGCTTGGGCTCGTGTGGTGGTCCCTGATCCAGTTGGTTTTTCGGCGGACGGGTCTTCGAGATTTCTTTTGCAAATCGGGCACACTTTCTTATTTTTTATTTTCGTACTAAAACATACGTGGTGAAAAGTGTGTCCACAACTAACCTTCAACGCTTCCGAATCGTGAAGAATGGGGCCTGTACAAATGAAACAGGTGATAACTGCCTTTTTTGTAACCACTGCCTCTGCACTCACTCCTACTGACGTCATTCCTCCTTTTATGTTATCACGAATCACTAAATGAGTATTGAACTAACTAACGAGACAAAACTTAATCGAAAATCATATATGTATACGGGGTCTATGCGAAATGTGATTATGGGTATTTGGAATGATGCTAAAAGAACGAAAGAATTGGTGGTTGAGCGGACGATACTAGCCTAGCGCTTATTTATCGTATCCAGCGACAACGAACCAGCCATAGAAAAGCCGAAATGATGCAAATTGTTATTGGTACTGTATCAGCTGAGCGGAGGAGTTAAGCTCTTAGCTAGTTCTCCATATCCAGCAGCAGCCTCTAAACACCAATAGTAACAAAAGGAAATGCATGCGAAATGTATATAAGCAACGGAATCAATGCTGCTTAGAAGCTATGATTACTCCAGTACGCTTGACAAACGCATTTTTTTTGATGTTTGCTATCTTCAGTAATGGGCAAGGAAAATATTTTTAAATTTACACTTGATCCACAATCCTAAGTACAAACAATTACGGAAGAGAAATGAATGAGGAAATAGACAATGAAATAAACCGAAATGTTCAAGGGGACATACATGAGTCAGATGATATCGACTAAAAGCGATTATGGTCGGGGCCACCGGAAAATCTGGCCCCACGTTGGGCGCCAAATAAACTTATGTATTTATATGATCTGTAGTATGTAACGTAGTGAGCTGGTGGTGGGTGAAGAGCTTTTGGCGGGGCACGCGCTGGTTCCGGTCTCTTGCAGTCGGGAGAGGGGGTGGGAAAGGGTAGGAGCCGCTGCTCTGCCTGCTCGCCTAAACACATTAGTTCATTAATTTTCGCGTGCGATGGACAAATCGGTTATTTCAACACTGAAAGAAGAAAAAGTGACAGAAAGACAGAAAGAAATAGTGGAAACTCCTAGCATCCGGACTTATTTACGTGGCGCAAGGTGTAAACGCGACCACTGATGCCCTCCCTTCCGTGATCGCTTAAATCCAAAACAATGTACATATAGCGATCCCAAAATAAGTCTACCGGTACCTATCCCCTACACGACGCATGACCCCGTAAATTAGGCGCAACTAGCAGAAATTCATATCAAAGTAAATTTATTTACACAAGCAATGGAAATCCTAACACTACAAACTTCATATTCATTTGCAAACAATTCAGCTCTGTTGACCTCTATTAGGCAAACGACAAAATGGTAATTTATAAAGTAGGGTATAAAAAGGTATATATATAGGAAGAAATTATAATATAAAAATGTAAATGTATATATATAGTATAAATGTAATGTAATTTAAATGTATAGGTATAGGAAAAAATATGACATAGTAGTTTAAATGTGCATAAATGAGAATATGAGAATTTAATATATGTAGAAAAGTAAGAGGGAAAAGAAAAGTAGTACTCCGCGATACCAATTCATGAATATGTTGTTTATTGTTGGTACGGGTGATGTGATGGCATTGGAAGAATGCAAAAAAAATGCAAGCACTCAAGCGCACGCAGACACAACCGACTAAACTGATAAGAGGCCAAGCTTAGCGGCGGTCGATGATCTTTAGCGCAAACATTTTGTCACAAGAACATTAGCACAAAAGGGAGAGTAATAATTGGGTCACTTACAGTTTCCTTACAGTGTTCCCTCGCAGAAAGGCGCCCTTCGCTGTGGAATTCGTGGAAGCTGTGGACGTAAAATTATAAATGACCCATATGGGATGAGGAGGTGTAATGGGGTGGGAGGGGTTTTTCTTCTTGCTTTTCTTTTTTTTTCTTTTCTCAACAACCAATTTTATCAATTACAAAACAATGATGTGGTAGCGGTTATATTGAGGCATGACTGTAGATTGGAGTGGGACTGAGGGTAATTAATAGAGGAAAAGAGGGGTTCAGAAGGAACCAAAAACAATATTTAAAATTAATGCACTTATAACTACACTAGGCAAACAAAAAAAAATGGTTTAATCCGGATCCTGGTCTCGGCCTATAAGCCGTCGCAGAAATGGTTAGCGGTGAACCAGATGGGGGGGCGGCGGTCAGCAGCTTGTAGCGCACAGCGCCTGCCACGCGTGGCGCCTGCGCAAAGGTTATGGCCGACGTAAGGGTTAGGGCCGGCAGAGGTTATGTAATGTGGTTGGCTGGTTTTTCCGCCAATTTTTATCAGATAAATAACCTCGGCCCCACACCAAGGTTCGTCTGACGTTATGGCCGTCCAGTGGCGGAGCTTGGTGAAGGGCCGCTACTTGGAAACTTGGTGGGCTGCCGTTCGCGGCCAGGGGCCTAAAAGTGAAACAGAAAACACCCGCGAGGGCTAAAAAAAACCAAATTTTTCAACAGGGCACTTGCACATACCGCTTTTTCTCTGGTTTTATCCACGGATCGTGGTTGCCTTCTGGCCTGGGATTCTCAAGGCCCAGTTTTCCAGAGGCTCCGTGAAGGCGTGGCCGGTAACCCGAGAAGTTACGGGGATTTCGAATGACCGTATCTCAGCGCACGATGATACGGGATTCACGCTTAAAGGTTGTATTTATAGCCGCACTTTCGTTTTCGGTTTTTTTTCTTTCCGGACACGTGGAATTTATATAGGTTTGGATATAAAATTATCCCGCTGGAGAAAACTTGACCGGACACTCTGAATAGCAGATACGAAAGAGAACGACCTTGTGCTTTGGACTGCTTAACTCGGATCTAAAGATCAAAAGCTCCTTTGTGATGCGCTGCCTAGCACTTGCAAAAGCTTCACTTAAACAGCTGTTCTCGACTTTCTCCCAAAATTATGCAGCGGCTTCTGCCCACATAATTGGCCAAAGTTTATCGAATAGGTGGGTCCTACTATTTTATGTCGTTTATTGCGACCAGCTACCGGCCACCAACTATCAACTACCAGCGCCACTACAGTGTAACGAACCGTTTTCCGTCCGCTGGAGTTTTGCTGGGTTCGCTCAGCGGCTGGTGGGCTCAATGCAACGAATTTGTAATGTTGCCTCAACGACAAGTAACACAAACGGGTTTTTTTTGGGAGTATAGCTCTTTTATTGGTATTTGTAATGACCTGTAAACAGCACAATAATTATAAACCAACTGCACGCGATTACTCAGATATACAAATATATTTATTATTTCTTCGGTGCGATCCGCATTCTACAAGAGTATATACAACAACTGACTCAATGAGAGCCATAATGCTTTCCGCTCTCAGAAACGCTCGCAGTGACAGGCTGCCACATCCCTCCAATGTTTTTCAGCTTCAGCTTCAAGGCCTGCGGCGCATCTGAAGGCTGCTCCACGGAGATATCGGGAATCGATTCGGCTTGCGGTAACGGTGGTGGCTGTAAACTAAGTGAGGCACCATTTCCTTGCTCGCTGCTATCCGACTGTTGAGAAGATTCGATGTCTAAACCAGAACCCCCTGAGATCTTTTTGACATGACCTATATTTCTCAAATACGTTTTACCTCCTCCTGATATCTTCACTATGCTTCCATCTATCTGAATTACCTCATAGACTGTTGTATCAAAATTAGGAGTTAACTTATTAGGAAAAATCACGTCTTTTAACACTACTTTATCTCCCAGTTGTATTTTAGATTCTGTGGCTCTCCTAGTTTTGTCTGCCAACTCCTTTCCTTTTTCCTTATTAATAAAATCCCTGTCTCTCTCTTTAGAATCTCCCACTTCTCCTACTATATGCTGAACTCCCGGAATCTTGTCTCTAATTAAGCGATTGAATATAAGCTCGGATGGTATCGAGCCCGTAGTCCCGTGCGGAGTAACATTGTACATCAATATACATTTTTGAATCTCCTGCTTATAATTTTTATCATTTACATATGCTATCTTCAACCGCTTTACCAATGACCTATTCATATTTTCTACCTCGCCATTAGCTTGAGGCCAATATGGAGGGGTTGTAATGAGGTCAATTCCATTCGTCTCACAATATTTTTTAAACTCTACACTCACTTATTGCCTGCCATTGTCTGTTCTTAACTTTTTTTGGATACCCCAATCTACTAAAAATTTCGGACATCCCTTCAATAAGCACCTTCGATCCTATTGATTTTACAAATTTTACTTCTATGTATCTCGAATAGTAATCGATGAGAACTAGCAAGTGCTCATTATTTGGCAACGGTCCTAACAAGTCAGTGGCTACCCATACCCATGGGCTACTCGGAAATGCATGACGTCTCATTGGGATTGGATTATATGGTAAAGATACCAATAAACAGTCACGACAACCCTTGACAAATTTTTCTGCATCCCTGTCAATTTTTGGCCACCATATTTTTGATCTTAGTCGCATGAGCCAGTGTTAAAACTCTCTGTCGTAGTTGTTGGGGGATGATCAGACGGCTTCCTCTTAATAAAATACTACCAATACTCGACAGCTCCAGGCGAAACGGATAATACGGGCTAGTTGTTGCAGAATTCCAGCAGTTATTGTCCAGGCATGTTATGGCATCTAGTACTTCCTCGTCTCTTGTACTCATTTCGGAAATCTCGGATATATTTAAAGATGTGGGAGCAGAAATTAAAATCATATGGAATATGTTTTCCTCTTCACCCAAATCAAATGATTTAGTACTTGAAATGTCACTTAAGCGTGATATCGAGTCAGCAAATATTTTCCTTCCCAGACTTATACATCACCTGGAAACGGTATGCCTGAAGACGTAATAACCACCTCTCAATTCTGGCTGGAGGCTTAGAAGTTGGTTTAAAAATCGTTTCCAATGGCTTATGGTCAGTTACCAGCTCGAATTCCAGACCAGCAACATAGTAATGAAATTTTGCCACGCTCCATACCAATGCCAAACTTTCCTTTTCCGTTTGCGAATATCGTTTCTCAACATCAGAAAGGCTCTTACTTGCAAACGATATGATAAATGGATTATTGTCGACATCAAACTGTATCAAGACTGCTCCCAGCGCTACTGGACTGGCATCAGCTATTACACTAGTTTTTAACTTAACGTTAAAATATGCCAACTCCGGAACTCGTGAAACTCCAATTTTTATACCCGGTACTCGAAGAGTAAAGGGGTATATTAGATTTGTGCAAAAAATTAATGTGTGTAACACCCAGAAGGAAGCGTTTCCGACCCCATAAAGTATATATATTCTTGATCAGCATCAATAGCCGAGTCGATATAGCTATGTCTGTCTGTCCGTCCGTCTGTCCGTCCGTCCGTCTTCATTAGCGCCTATAGCTCAAAGACCATAAAAGCTAGAGGAACATTATTTTGTATCCAGACTCCTGTCCTAACGCACTGTTACAAGTGTATTTCAAAACTTCGCCCCGCCCCCTTCCGCCCACTCCAAGGACGAAAATCTGTGGCATGCACAATTTTAAAGATACGAGAAAACTAAAAACGCAGAATCATAGAGAATGAACTTATCTATCAGATTGTTGAATCTGGATTAGATCAGATGATAAATATAGCCACAATGAAGAAAACCATTTCGAAATGCATCGTTCCCTCTCGCTCTCTCTCACACACAGGGGTAGGCGCTATGCCTGATCGAATTTTTTGACGCCTAGTTCTCAGAGACTATAAGAGCTAGAACCACCAAACTTTCTATCCAAGCTCCTGTGATATCAAACCGAGACGAGTTTGTTTTAAAATTTGGCCACGCCCCCTTCCGCCCCCACAAAATATGAAAATTTACAATTTTGAAGATACGGGAAAACAAAAAACGCAGAATCATAGAAAATGACCATATCTATCAGAGTATTGAATTTAGATCAGATCGGATCATAAATATAGTCAGAAGGAACAAATGAAATTTCAGTGGCCTCCCAAGCGCAGACTGATTCCCTCTCTCTCTCGCACACAGCCGTGTATGTATATGTAGGAAGTGGATAAAAACATGTAGAAATGGCAGATGTAAAAAATGTATGTAAACAAATATGGAAACATCTAATAGATCAAAATCTCCGAAAAGGTTCGACTTAAATTTTTTTTTTTTGGCTAAAATTAAATTTTGTCCTTTTGCGAACATGTAATAAATTACAACAAGCTCACATACATATATACTGACTGAGTACCGGGTATAAAGTAGAGCCGCGGCGCAGACGCGGCTCATAACGTTCCCCCTCGTTAATTTGTCGAATGCTTGCTGCTCTAGTTGGTTCCACAGAAATTTCTCATCCGCTTTGAGTAACTTTCTCAACGGTTCTGTTGTATATGCCAAATCTGGCAAGAATCTTCCCACGTACGGGACCAGGCCTAAGAAACTCCGAAGTTCTTCCTTGTTCTTTGGTGGCCTGAATGCCGTAATTACTTCTACTTTCTCTGGATCAGCAGAAATGCCTGTGTCAGATAATATATGCCCGAGGAACTTAAGTCGCTGTGTTTTCCATGCGCATTTATCTTTATTGAGAAATATATTGTTTTCCTTGAAGATAACTTTTACCATCTCCAATATTTTGTCGTGTTCCTCCAATGAACTTCCGAAGACAATTACATCATCAATATAATTTAACGCATTCGGGCATTTCGCTAATCGTTCCTCCAGCAGTTTTTGAAATATCTCAGGTGCTGAGTTAACACCGCAGAGTAGACGCTTGTATCTATACAGTCCTTGTGGTGTTATAAATGTAGTAATATTTCGGCTATTTGGATGCAACTGGAGTTGTTGATAAGCACTCTTCAAATCCAGTCGAGAAAAATACTTAGCGTCCTTAAGCTTCGTTAAAAACGACTCGAATGTTGGTAATGGGTAATTTTCCCGTTGAATTGCTTTATTCGCTTGACGCATATCAATGCACAGCCTTATATTCCCATCAATTGGAGAAATCCATTCACTCGGTCCATGTACTGGCTCTATTATATCTTGAGATAAAGCCGATTCTAGCTCTTCTTTTACCTTGTCCTCAATGGCGGCTGGGATGCGTCGCATTGGTTGCTTCACGGGCCTCACATGTGGATCAATTGACAGACGAATAGATACATTCTTCCACTTCGGAAAAGGTTCCAACTTTTCGACTCTATTTATAGCTATGCCCAGTCTCAACACGTTGAGTTTTATGGCTGTTTCCCGACCAAGCAACGATTGCCTACCCTTTTTTATTACATAAAAGGTTGCAATAGACTCAGCATTCCCTCCAACTGCAATCGGTGCTTCAAACACACATGAAATCTATAACAATTGATCCGCAGCATATGCCCGAAATTGATTTGTCGACTCAGTTCGCAGATTCAATATAGCTGCACCTTTTTCTTGTAGATAGCTCGAATCATCTTGACTTAATAAGTTTTACTTGGATCCGGAGTCGATGACCATGGTAATTGGTAAACCACCAAATCGGCAAGAAATGACTTCGCCCATGTCACAATCATTCGCAACTCGGAAATAGGAATTGTGAAATTGTTGACCGTCACTCACTGCTCGGACCGGAGCTTCACCTACATAGCGCCGCTTTGTATCTCCTCGATAATTTTCGCCTGATCTCTTCACAGCAGTCCGACATCTCTTAGCAAAGTTCCCGACTTTGCCACATCTGTTACATTTCGCATTTGTCGCTGGACAAAGCAAACTATTTAAATCATGATCATTTCGGCCACATCTGCCTCACTCTACTTTGGTGTTGTTCCATTTAGCCGTGCGCGATGCAATCTTATTGACCATAGAGCCTGAGCATCCATTTGATGACGTTGATGACATGGATTGCGTCTGCTTGCTCACCTGTTCGTCAATTAGACAAGCAGATATGACTCCATCCAAGGACTGTTCAGTTGACAGCAACTTTTTCTTCAGCTCAGCCGGTGCCCAAGAATCAATTAGTTTATCCTTGAGACAGATCTCTTCTATTTCGGTTTTGGAGGTACCAAAATTACACTTCCTCACCTGCTGACGCAATCGCATAAGAAACTCGGTGAAACACTCTCCATCCCGCGGAGTCATGCCACGGTACAAATGTCGCTCAAATACCGAATTGCGTATCGGCGAAAAATATTCATTTCATTTTTCCACCAAAGGTTTGAAGACATCGTTGCGCTCCTCTGGAATATAAGGGACCATCGCTCCTGGCAAGTTATAAACAACAGACTGAAGTTGTGAGCCTCCCAAATGCAGAAGCTTATTGCGGTTTTTAAGAGTCGTGCTGATCTCATCACTGTCCGCATATACATATGTTAAATGCGCGCAACCAGACCCCCCATTCGGAGCGCCAGAGTGATTTTTCTATGCTATTGCATAGAAAGGGCTTAAGTTCGGCCATTACTTTATTTTTCTTTCTATTCGATTTACCAATTTTCTTCAATATAACTTTGCGACCACGCTATTTTGATCAGGCATCTTTAGAGTGACCAGCTATTACAAAGGCCGTAATAACGCGCCTTCTCTCTTTTTTTTTTAGTATTTTCTTAGGCTGTATCGATACGGCCACAATTAGGCTACATTGAAGTGGCCACTCTTTTTTTTTTTTTTGTATTCCTTAGGCTGTATTAAAACGGCCACAATTAGAGTACATTTAAGTAGCCACAACTTTTATTTTATATATTTTCCGTATTTCCTTAGGCTGCATCTTTTCTCTTTTTTTTTCTGTTCGGTTTTTTTTTCTCGTCGCCAATGTAATGACCTGTAAACAGCACAATAATTATAAACCAACTGCACGCGATTACTCAGATATACAAGCAATATTTATTATTTCCTCGGTGCGATCCGCACTCTACAAGAGTATATACAACAACTGACTCAATGAGAGCCAGAATGCTCTCCGCTCTCAGCAACGCTCGCAGTGACAGGTTGCCACAGTATCTTATGAATATGTTCTTAGAGCTAGGGCTTATGCTAGGGCTTAGTAATTTGTGTTTTACTTGTGGAATCACAAAGACTGGGCCTCGGTCACCTGCTGGGCTACCTCCAGACGTAGCAAACGTTGGCGCTAACGCTTAGGGACCAATGATCTCTGCTATCGCTTTGATCGTTTCGTGTCGGTGGCTGCTACCTTGTTGTGGTATGCTATGGTATGTGCGGGGGTTCCGGAAGGGGAGGCCAAGGGCCGGTGCTGGGGTGGTAACTCGCGCGCACTCATTCCTCGTAGGTGGTGAGAACTCGGAATGGTTATATATGTTTTATCTCCTCCTTTTTGGTTGTGAGTGATCAAGGGAATTCGTACGATCTTCGGATCGAGATTGAATAGAAGTGTTTCGTTTGGAAGTTGGAAATCAAGTGTTTTATTCTACATATTGTTGGCTCCGCCGAAGCTCGGCCCATACTCTAAGAAATGCAGCATAAGCATTTCTGTACAAATGTATATATGTCTAAGTGTAAGAATATCGCTGTATGTATGTATGTATGTATGCATTTATGTATGTATGTCCAGCCGGATGTAAATGTGGCTGCTGACCGTTTGGATTTTATTGTGTCAGGTCCCCAGCTATGTCGGCCGGACGTCTATGTGCTGTTGACCGGTGGAGAGGGTTGCTCAACCGGTAACTCCTCCCCCCCCAGATTGGAGAGACGCCCAGAGAGAGGGGATGGTCGTCGTGACAACCGGGTGATTGGTGGCCTCCTGTTGTTGTGTCCAGATGATCGTCGTGGTTTTTCCTCTCGCCCAGATGATGATTAGAATTAATACCAAAGTACCCGTGATACCATATATGTCGATTGCATGTTTTTGGTTATCCTGTTTCGTTATGGCCATTATGTTCTGTAGGTCCATATTTTGTAAATGTAGTCCGTGTAGAGTGATCACTTGGACTTTACGGTTGATTATTAGTTTCTCCGATAGTGGGAGGAAGATGTTTAGATGATCTATTACGGTGGTTTCCGTACTATCATATGCAATGTCGTTTATTGTTACTGTGCGATTACTGTGGGTAATGATTGCGGACCCATCAATTTGTGTATTGATGCCGCAGGTTGAATTTATGGATAAGTTTCTGGCGTTGAATATGATGATGAACCCTTCCTCTGGTTCAAATATGTCTGTGGCCAATCCGATTTCTTGTATGTCGCAGGATTCGGAATTGTTCTTGTTCAGAAAACTGGCAAGGCATTTGCTTGAGATTGAAGGTGTGTGTGTATCCTTTGGTTTTTTACAGAACATGGTTTTGTTTATCGTCGGGCATTTGGTTTTAAATTCTTTCGTTTTTCCGTCCTTATGCGCCACGAAGTTCGGCGTGTTGATGAGCTGCGTGTTCTTAATTGGTAAGGGAATTATTCTAAAGAATTTGTATATGGTTTCTTCGAAAATGGGTACTTTGATATTGAACATTATATGATTCTTATGTATGGTGGTTTGTGTCTGAATGATAGAAAGTAGCTCTTCTTCTAAGTTTATTTGTAGGTTTTGTTTATTTAGAATATTTTTGATTTTGCTCATTTCGTTTTTATCAATAATGAATTTGGGGAGTATATTGGCTCTTGCAAAAACCATACTTTCTGCGATGTTTTCGATGAGGTTACTTATAGTGTCTATATTAAAAGCTATTCTATTTAGATATTGTAGTGTGTGTAAATTAATATTTTCGTTATCTATTTCCTTATATATTGAATTTTGTATATTATTGAAGAATTGCTTTATTTTTTGTTGTTCTATGTTTATATGTTTTGTTATGTTTGAAAACCTGAGCATAATTTCATGATTTAGGTTGTTCTGAATTTTGTTTTCTATGTTTATGTCATTTTGCGTAACTTTTAATGCATTTAGTTCTTTAAACATTTCCTCTGCATCTTCATTGTCCATATTTCCTGATATTGTTTTTATAATTGATCCTAAACCATTTACCAATCCTCTTTTCATTCTGTATTGTGGTATAAGGTTACCCAATTATACCCGGTACTCGAAGAGTAAAGGGGTATATTAGATTTGTGCAAAAAATGTATGTGTGTAACACCCAGAAGGAAGCGTTTCCAACCCCATAAAGTATATATATTCTTGATCAGCATCAATAGCCGAGTCGATATAGCTATGTCTGTCTGTCCGTCCGTCCGTCCGTCTGTCCGTCTGTCCGTCTTCATTAGCGCCTATAGCTCAAAGACTATAAAAGCTAGAGGAACACAATTTTGTATCCAGACTCCTGTCCTATCGCACTGTTACAAGTGCATTT
This sequence comes from Drosophila helvetica, assembly GCA_963969585.1. Lineage (NCBI taxonomy): Eukaryota > Metazoa > Arthropoda > Insecta > Diptera > Drosophilidae > Drosophila > Drosophila helvetica. The sequence goes on along the minus strand of OZ018401.1, from coordinate 23,730,749 downwards.
TATAATTTCGCCCCGCCTCCTTCCGCCCACTCCAAGGACGAAAATCTGTGGCATGCACAAATTTAAAGATTTGAGAAAACTAAAAACGCAGAATCATAGACACTGACCTTATCTATCAGAGTGTTGAATCTGGATCAGATCGGATCATAAATATAGTCAGAAGGAACAAATGAAATTTCAGTGGCCTTTCAGCGCAGGCTTATTCCCTCTCTCTCTCGCACACAGCTGTGTATGTATATGTAGGAAGTAGATAAATACATATAGAAAAGGCAGATGTAAAAAATTGACGTAAAAAAATATGGAAACATCAAATAGATCAAAATCTCCGAAAAGGTTCGACTTAAATTTTTTTTTTTTTGGCTAAAATTAAATTTGTCGCTTTTGTAAAATTACAACAAGCTCACATACATATATACTGACTGAGTACCGGGTATAAAGTAGAGCCGCGGCGTAGACGCGGCTCACAACGTTCCCTCTCGTTTTGATTCTAGGTTTGTGATTTTAATTTTTAGTATCTCTACTGATGTATTAAGTATTGGGTCTACGGCTAAGTTTCTTACTGTGTCGCCTAGTATTTTCGTGCAATTCTCGTATTCTCCTATGTTAATGATGTGGGTGATTGATTTGTGGTTATGGTCGATGAAGGCTTCTCCTAGGTAAATGGTTGCGATTGGTTGTGTTCCATTTATTTTATGTATGTACATGTGAGCTTTTACATGTATCAACCTAAGGGCGAAATGAGTATGATGGGAGTTAGGTGAGATGAGTTGTAAAATGGGTTATTTATATGGTTTGGGATGGTTGCTCATTGGTTTCGTTAGGTGAGTTTGTTTGACCAACGGCATTTATTAGGTTAGTATGATTTCTTACTAATCTCCTTATTTTTGCTTTATGAAGTTTCTGACCTTTAGTTGTTATAAAGGTTGTGTGTTTGTTGGAGACTACTTTATGTCTTGTAAATCTTGGGGTTCTTTTGTTTCTTCTATTTTCTTTACGAAATACTATGTCGCCCTGATTTAGAGGAGTCGGTTCGTCCCTGTCCTGGTTTAACTTGTCAATTCTGGCTTGCGCTGTTTTATTTAATATTTGTTCTATTTGTGGGTAGAGTTTCTGTTGGTATTCGTTGAGTTTCTGTAAATAGTCGTGGTTGTCGTTGTAGGTAATTGTTTTATCGAAAATGTGTGTCCGTCCTGTAAATAATTCGAATGGAGTGAGATCGGTCGTTGAGTGAATCGCGTTGTTATATGTTATAATGGTTTCTGTCATAATCGCTTCGTGTTCGAGTGTTAGTTGTTGTTCCTTCTTCGTCGTTAAAATTATCCGGAAGATTTCCGTCAGGGTAGAATGAAGTCGTTCGACAGGGGAATTGCTTGATGACTGTTGAAATGAAGTAACGTGGGGAGTGAAATTGTATTGGGTAAGGAAGTCTTGGAACATGCCTCCTGAGAATTCTGCGCCCTGATCAAAAACGATTTTTGAGGGGATGCCGAATTGACAAAGGAATGTTTTCAAGGCTTTAATTACGCATACAGTATTTCTATTTGTTAGTACGTAAATTTGCGCGAATTTCGAGAACTTATCTATAATTGTGAGGTGTAAATTATGGTTGATAGTGTAGATATCGATGTGGAGTATGTCTAAAGGTCTTTTGGGTGTTTCTGACAATTGAAGTGCTACTTTAGGTGGGTTTCTATCGTATTTTAATGTTGAACAAATATCGCATTCTCTTATAACTTGCGACCCTTTATTCTTGAGTTGGGGGAAGTAGATTTCTCTTTTCAAGTGTTTATACGTTTCTTCGCTGCCTCTGTGATTATTATTGATGTGGTATTCCGATATTCTGGAAATTTGGTCGTTTTGGTTTGGGATATCCTCTAATAGTGTTAAGCATCGAATGAATTTGTAGAGATTATTCTCTGAAAAATGTGTGACGAAGGCTTCTTGAAATGTGTTGAAAATTTCGTTTGTGGTAAATACTGCGTAAGTCTTGTTAGGTTTTAGGATTGTTGCTAATAGTCTACTAACAATTTCTATGTCAAAAATTGGTTCTGTTATGATTCTACGTATTTTATTTGTAAAGGGGACTGAGGTTGTTAAGGAGGACTGTGTTCCGATTTTGAAGATTGTCTGTATGTTGTATATGTTTAAGGGTTGTGTGGATGTGGGTATTGCAGAAGGGCCTTCTATTATGTTAAGGTTGGGTTCTTTTCTGCTGAGGGCGTCTGCTACTACATTTTGTGAGCCTTTTTTATAAGTTATCTCGAAGTCATAGGAGGCTAGTGCTGTTTTCCAGCGTAAAAACTTAGTGTTTTGAATTTTGAGGTATTGTAACCAAATTAAAGGTTTGTGATCCGTGATAATTTTGAATCTCCTACCGAATAGGTATGGTCTGAAGTGTCCCACTGCCCATATAATAGCTAGCATTTCTTTTTCTATAGTAGAGTATCTGGTTTCGGTGTCCGATAAGGTTCTGCTAGCAAACGACACTAGTTTATCATTAGATTCGGGGCCTTGGAATAGTACTGCTCCTATTGCAAAATTACTAGCGTCTGTGGTGAGTGTGAATTGTTTCTCAACGTCTGGGTTATGAAGGATCGGTTGATTACAGAGTAGTGTTTTGGATAATTCGAAAGCTTTCAAGAATTCGGTGTCTATTACTACGGATTTTTTTCCTTTCAGTTGTTGGGTCATTGGTTTTGTGAGTTTGGCGAAGTCTTTGATGAATTTCCTGTAGTATCCTAATAGCCCTAGGATTATTTCTTTGACGTTTTTGGGACATGGAAAATTTTTTATTGCTTCTATTTTATTTGGATTGGGTTTCACCCCTTCTTGTGTGACGATATGTCCGAGGAACTCTATTTCTTTATGCATAAAGTTGCATTTGGAAGGTTGCATCTTGAGATTAGCTGTTTGAAGTTTTCGGAAAACGGCTTTTAAGTTGGCAATATGTTCTATTAGTGATGGAGAAAAAACTATTATGTCATCCAAATAGACTAAGCAATTGTTGCCGATTAATTCGCCAAGGACGTTGTCCATGACTCGTTGGAATGTGGCCGGGGCGTTTTTCAACCCGAAAGGCATTCTTGTGAATTCGTAATGGCCGTTCTCAACGGAAAACGCGGTCTTGGACATGTCTTTCGGATCCATTTCTATTTGATGGAATCCACTCGCGAGGTCGAGTGTCGTGAAATATTTTGTTTTACTGATTTTGTCTAGAATGTCGTTGATATTTGGTATAGGGTATTTATCCGAAATTGTTTTGTCATTGAGCTTCCGGAAGTCTATGACTAGTCTCCATTTCTGGTTTCCGTCATTATCGGCTTTTTTGGGAACTACCCACACCGGTGAGCTTCGTTATTTGTTTGCGTACTTCTTCTTTGTGTGCGAAAGGGTAACGGTAAGATTTAGTGTAAATTGGTATGGAGTCCGTTGTCGGAATATTGTGTTTAACAACGTTTGTGAAGGAAAGTGGTTTCCCTTCGCTATGGAGGAGGTTTGGGAACATTTTGAGCAATTTACTGAGTGCTAGTTTCTCTTCGCTATTTAGGTGATCTGTTTGTATTTGGTGTTCATTGTTCGTGTTGTTATCAGTGGTATGTATTTTCATTGATTGGGATATGTGGAACTTTTCTGCTTCGAATCTAAATACTTCAAGAGGTTTCTCTAGATAGAAGATTTGGTCCTGCTCTGACTCATTAACTATTTCCAATATTCCTGTATTATCTGTGGCTGTGTACAATCCTCCTGTAATTGATAGGTTATCTCGAATTTCCGTGTTTGGGCAGAGGAAATCTCCGTCCCGAATTTCTACGTTTATTGGTAGTCGGACTTTTGTGAGTGGGGGAATTGTATGTGTATCTGTGATAGGGTTACTTTGAATGAAGATTTTAATTTTTGCAAACGGGGTTTCTAATAGGTTCTTTTCGAGGTTTATTTTTGTTTTATGTTTTGTCAAAAAGTCTATCCCCAGTAGGCCGTTGAAGTATGGGTGGAACTTGAAGATTAAGAATTGTGAAATTCCTGTTTCTGAAAATTCTCTAAATGTTGCCAAGTTAGAAAAATGAGTAATTGTGAAGTTATTAAGTACGGTGTTGACTTGGATGTCATTGTCCAGTTTTGTCTGGGTTGAATCGGGGATCATATCTCGGTCGACGAAGGAGTATGTCGATCCCGTATCGATTACGAATTTAACAGTTTGGTTTGGGTCGTTGGAGGAAGCTAGGTTTATGAATGGTAGTGCTGATCCGTGGGTTTGCCTACTCAAGTATCCGATTGGACTGTCGAGGCTGATGTCGGAAAATTTGCGGAATCCGCGATATTGCATAAATATGCAGGTTGGGTCGAATTTTGTCCGTTAAAGGGGTTATTACGGTTCGGCTTAGGGTTCGTGGAAGAGTTATTACGGTTAGTTTCTGGGTCCCGTCTTTGGTTATTGATGTTGCGATGATTGTCGTATCTGTTGTTGGATCTAGTGTTGTTGTCGTATCTATTATTGTTCCTTGTATTATTATCGTATCTATTGTTGTTCCTTACATTATTGTCATATCTATTGTTGTTCCTTGGGTTATTGTTGTATATATTGTTGTTGTACCCTGTATTATTATCGTATCTATTATTGTTCCTCCCTGAATTGTTTTCCTGTTGACGTTGGTACGGCCTATCGCGGTCATACGAATTGTCCCGCTGCCTGTAATAAGTCTGGGATAAGAAAGCTTGTTCTGTTCTACAAATTTGATAGGCCTTGTCTAGGTTCTTGGGTTTTCTAGATCGGACAGCGCTCCTGAGGGGTTCTCTAAGCCCTATGAAGAATGCATTTAAGCAGATTTCGTCATATAAATCTTCCTTGTTTGAATGCCCCTCCTCGAATGGGTCATCCGTGTTTTTGAGAGACAGAAGTTGGTCCCTAAGTCGGGCTATCCCGAAGTATAGTTGCCCTATCGAGGAGTTAGGTGGGAATTTTTGTATTTCCCTTATTAGCATCGCTACCGTTTTCTTGGGTACGTAGATGTTACGAAGATTGGTTTTTATGTGGTCCCACTCTAACTTGGTCCTGGCTAATGTTAGGGCTTCATGAGCCTTCCCTTTAATTTTGTTCCTGATCGCCCTCATAAGTAGTACCCCGTATGGTGTTTGGTCTGCCCCCCTAATGAGCATTATGATCTCTTCTACACTGTCGATAAATAGGTCCAGGTTGTCTGGTGGTCCCTCGTAAGTGGTTAGTTGGTCAATAAAGGCGAAAAGGTCTGTTGGTTTGAGGTTTGTCGAAATGGTTGTTTGGGTACTGATAGTTGGGGTTGGGGCCTGGGGTCTGGATGAAGTGGGTGGCGTGGGTGGTGTTTCCATATTGGTTTTGTTAGTGTCTATCTCTGTGATTGTTTCTTCTATTGATGCTAAGCTACTGCTTCCGCTACTCTTAAGTCCGAACTTGGTTCTAACTTTGCCTGTCGTATTCCTCTTGTACATTTATTTATGGGTATTATTAGTGTTTGTGTTGTGTTTAGTGTTTTTTATATGCTATTTTGTGTATTCGTGATCTTATGAAGTAATTTTTTTTGTTTTTGTATTCTTATGTAATACATTTTTTTTTGTTCGTATTCTTATATACTATTTTTTTGTGTGTTTGTAAACATTTTTTTTTTTTATATACTATATTTTTGTGTAATAAAGTATTTCTTATGTAATACATTTTTTTTGTTCGTATTCTTATATACTATTTTTTTTGTGTTTGTAAAAATTTTTTTTTTTTATATAGTATATATTTTTGTATTTTATTTATATGTGGAATCTACATCTACATTGTAGATGGTACTTATGTGTTGTGTGTGTTGGTTTGTCGTTAGGTGTTGAAATTATCTGTAATATATCGTTACTAGTATTTGTGATAATAAAGTTAGGGTAACAATTGAATCTGCATATATGCCTCAAGTGCTGTGTGTATATGAATTTAATACGTTGTATATAGAGGCCCAGTGACAAATTGTGTGTTCGGCTTTTTATACCCGGTACTCGAAGAGTAAAGGGGTATATTTGATTTGTGCAAAAAATTTATGTGTGTAACACCCAGAAGGAAGCGTTTCCGACCCCATAAAGTATATATATTCTTGATCAGCATCAATAGCCGAGTCGATATAGCTATGTCTGTCTGTCCGTCCGTCCGTCCGTCCGTCCGTCTGTCCGTCTGTCCGTCTTCATTAGCGCCTATAGCTCAAAGACTATAAAAGCTAGAGGAACACAATTTTGTATCCAGACTCCTGTCCTATCGCACTGTTACAAGTGTATTTTAAAATTTCGCCCCGCCCCCTTCCGCCCACTCCAAGGACGAAAATCTGTGGCATGCACAATTTTAAAGATACGAGAAAACTAAAAACGCAGAATCGTAGAGAATGACAATATCTATCAGAGTATTGAATCTGGATCGGATCGGACCATAAATATAGTCAGAAGGAACAAATGAAATCTCAGTGGCCTTCCAAGCGCAGACTCATTCCCTCTCTCTCTCGCACATAGCCGTGTATGTATATGTAGGAAGTAGATTTAGACATGTAGAAAGGACAGATGTAAGAAACGTATGTAAACTAAAATGGAAATAATATATATAAATCTCCGAAAAGGTTGACTTAATTTTTTTTTGTCTTTTTTGGCTAAAACTAAATTTATCCCTTTTGCGAACATGTAATAATGTAATTTATTACAAGCTCACATACATATATACTGACTGAGTACCGGGTATAAAGTAGAGCCGCGGCGGTAGACGCGGCTCACAACGTTCTCCCTCGTTTTCTTTTTGTTCTTTCTTTTTTCTTATTTTTTTTTGTTTGTATTTAAGTTTCTTATTTGCCTTTATTGGCCGCTGACCGGGTCTGTTAGTGTTTGTGACAAAGTGTAAGATTTAATTTTTTTTGTTTTTGAGGGTGTCGAGTGTCACGGCTGTGGCCGTTGTTGCCGAGTTGGTCGGCTTGTTTGTTTGTATTTGCAGTGAAGTAAATGTTTGTGAGTGTTGGCAATTTTTATTCGGTTTTGTTTCCGAGCAGTGGAATTGGGTTCTGTGTATGAATGTATGTACTTTGTTTTTGATAGCTGGTCCCATACGTTATATTTGCAGTAATCCGTATGCACTATCTACGTTAGATGGTCTCATACGTTGGAGATGCAATACTGTATTCTTTATGTGTATGGTGTTGTATATTTGGGTGGATTGTAGTGTATTTATTTTTTCCCACAAGTTATTCGTTGTGTACGTGCGCACTTTTTCTATTTTAGATGATCTCGCATTTGTACGTCAAGAATAGTTAGGGTATGCTGAAATATTTTATTTATTGAATTCTTCAAAAATTTTCTCTTGTGTACGTGTGTACTTTATCCGCAGTGGATGATCCCACACTTTGTACGCAGAGAAGGGTTAGGGTATGTTGTAATATGTTTTATTTATTGGATTTCTTGCAAAAAAATTTCCACTATGTACGTGTGTACTTTATCCACGATGGATGATCCCACACTTTGTACGCAGAGAAGGGTTAGGGTATGTTGAAATATGTTTTATTTGTTGGATTTCTTGCAAAAAAATTTCCACTATGTACGTGTGTACTTTATCCACGATGGATGATCCCACACTTTGTTTTACTTATTGAATTTTTCACAAAAATTTTCCACTATGTACGTGTGTACTTTATCCACGATGGATGATCTCAAACTTTGTACACGGGAATTTGTTGGGGTACACAGTTATGTGCACAGGGGCCCATTGGGGTTTTTTTGTATGCCGGTTAACACTCTCATTTACTTTTCCGCGATTTTTTATATTTCCTCTTTTCATTTAATTCGAACTGCACTTTTCTTAAATGTATTTTGTTGGCCATTTTCGTATTTTCTTTTATTTTATTTGCACTTTAGTCATATATATTAGATCAATTGCTTACATGAATATTATCAGGAGCGTAGTAGGCATTTCCTCTAATCCTGATGTTCGCCGTCGGCTGCGCCAGTTATGTCCTGTCCTCGTAGGTGGTGAGAACTCGGAATGGTTATATATGTTTTATCTCCTCCTTTTTGGTTGTGAGTGATCAAGGGAATTCGTACGATCTTCGGATCGAGATTGAATAGAAGTGTTTCGTTTGGAAGTTGGAAATCGAGTGTTTTATTCTACATATTGTTGGCTCCGCCGAAGCTCGGCCCATACTCTAAGAAATACAGCATAAGCATTTCTGTACAAATGTATATATGTCTAAGTGTAAGAATATCGCTGTATGTATGTATGTATGTATGCATTTATGTATGTATGTCCGGCCGGATGTATATGTGGCTGCTGACCGTTTGGATTTTATTGTGTCAGGTCTCCAGCTATGTCGGCTGGACGTCTATGTGCTGTTGACCGGTGGAGAGGGTTGCTCAACCGGTAACTCGCGCGCTTTTGCTCCGCTCAAGGCTCACTGGCGCCTCCTGGCACTTTCCGCGACCACCCGGGGTTGCCAGATCGTCGCGATCGATCATGCAGGGCTGGCGTGCGCTCTGCTTGACCGGTCGTACCGTGCTTGGCCTCTGCCTCCACCGCGTGTGTTTTACTGTTGGGTTCCTCTTTGTGCGGCTATACTTCCCTTTTTCTTCTCCGTGTGGTCTTTCGTCGCTGGACCGGGGCCACCGGCCTGTGCCCCTCCCCACTCCCGTAAGTACTTGATCTGCGATAATAGATTTCGATTTTATTTTACTGTTCTTCCTCTTTTCCTCAGACACCCCACCCTTCGCGGAGCACCACGGTTCTGGATGCCGACATAGAGATCCGGTATCGGACCCCCTTCTCGCTTACCAGCTTCTTACGACTCCCCTGGAGGCGAATCTTGGCCTGTGCGCGCGCGACTGAGTCCGGCCACTCCTCCCTGGGGATCGGTACCCCATCCACCCGGGCGGGAGCCGGGCCCTACTGCTGCAAGGTGGGCTGGGCCGCTTCACCTCCCGTCGTGGTTCGGGACACGAGGCCTGCCTCTTCAATGCGCGTCTGTCGGCCGGCGGCGCGCTCGGGATGGGACACTACCACGTTCCCACGGCTCCTTGGCCGCTGCCCGCTCCTCCGTGTCCGCCCTCGTCGTCGGTAGCGTCGTTGCCGTCGTTGTCGTCGCCTCCGTCGTCGTGGTTGCCTCCGTGGCGGCCAGCGGTGCCGCTGCCTCCGAACACGCCGTCGGACTTTTCGTGTGGAGTGCCGCCACCAACTCCTCTGCGTCCGCCTCTGGTGTCGTCGCCCCGTCGTGGCCGACGGTGTGTCTGCCGCCGGTGTGTCCGCCGCCTCTGTGTCCCGGGGAATCAAGACGGGCGCCGGTCCCTCGAGTTGCTGGCCCTCGGGGCCTCCTCCCACACCTGGGCTCCGCCTTCCGCCGGTGCGTCCCGCGGCGCGGGCCCCGATGCCCACGTAATGTGCTGTATCTGGTGGTGCCACAGCACCCCGCCTCGCACCGCGGTCCACACTTGCTGCCACACAAACGGCCCGGTGGGTCTCCTGCCGGCTCCCTCCACTGCTTTTGCTGCTGCTGCTGGTGCTGCTGCTGGTGTTGCTGCTGGTAGTGCTGCTGTTGCTACCAGTAGGGTCTAGAGATGGGCACGGGCCTCAATTTCAAGGCCCGGCAAGCCCGAAGCCCGCAGTACATATTTTAAGGCCCGGCCCGACAACTTTTCGCAAAGGCCCGGCCCGGCCCGGTCAAGTCCCCAAAAAATTAACAAAATTAGTATTCAAGGTATTACTCTTTATTACACTTTTCTCAATCAAAAAGTATAACTATATATAAAACAAAAACGCATATACATTTTTAAATTTCATTCATTTTCTCTTAATCTAAAAGTCAAAGTATGATATTTATCTTAATATATGTAAATGAGAAGAGAAATGAAAGGAGAACTATACTAAAAAGCGAAATTGATTACATATTTTTATGTAAAACGAGAGGGAACGTTTTGAGCCGCGTCTACGGCCGGTACTCAGTCAGTATATATGTATGTGAGCTTGTTGTAATTTATAACATGTTCGCAAAAGGGACAAAATTAATGTTAGCAAAAAAAAAAAAAATTAAGTCGAACCTTTTCGGAGATTTGTATCTATTAGATCTTTCAATTTTTTCCCTTTTTGTTTACATACGTTTTTTACATCTGTCTTTTCTACATGTCTAAATCTACTTCCTACATATACATACACGGCTGTGTGCGAGAGAGAGAGGGAATGAGTCTGCGCTTGGAAGGCCACTGAAATTTCATTTGTTCCTTCTGACTACATTTATGATCCGATCTGATCCAGATTCAATACTCTGATAGATATGGTAATTTTCTATGATTCTGCGTTTTTGGTTTTCCCGTATTTTAAAAATTGTTGTTTTCGTCCTATGTGGGGGCGGAAGGGGGCGTGGCCAAATTTTGAAACAAACATTAGAAAGAAGAACGCTGTCACTTGAGCTCGACTAAGAGATACCCTTCACTTATCTATCACAAGTAATAAATAAATAAATGCATTAAATACATACATAAATCGTAATAAAAATATAAAAATTTTATTTTAAAACAAAACAAGTAAATATAAATTCAAGGAACTTCATTCAGACTTTTTAATTATAATAGAAGTGAAAACTGGGTTTAAGAATATTGAGTAATTGCAGGAACTTATTGGTTTTTTTAAATTAAAATCTAGAAACATTATTTCATTTATCATAGTGCCATTTGTGGTAATATTGCTTCTCTTCTTGGAAATTAAAATTCTGGCTTGAGAGAAAGCTCTTTCAGAAGAGGCACTACTGGCTGGTATGCTTAAAATTCTGCAGCGAACTTTAAACAGTAATGGAAAATGTTCTTTATTTGTTTTTCACCACTGCAAAACCTTAAACTCTTCCGTTACTGGAATTTTAAGGGACATGTATGCCTGAATTTCAGATTTTATTGATTCCTGAATGCTGTCGTTGCTATATGTGGGAACGAGCCCTGAAAATATTTCTAGCTTTTGAGACGTTTCTTTCGGTTCTTCTACACAATCCTTTTCTGACCAGTATTTTTTCATTAAGTCTTTACAGAGTTCGATCACATTTTCTTTTTCATTATGCTAAACTGTAACAATCTGTTTTTTGGAGGGAATAAAAACAGTGCAATTTTGTGATAATCTGTAATATGCGGCTCCAAAACTGATTCCAGTAACTCTGTCAGAGACGATTTGAATTGAACTGCTAAGTCACTTAGATCCAAAATAGTTTTCCTTTTCAATTTGCAAATATGCGGAATAACTAAATGTATAGTTGGGTAATCTTCTCCTAATTCTTTTGATGCTTTTTAAAAGTGCTGAAAAATATTTGCTTATGATATATGTTACTTATGTTGAGATTTTTCAACCTGTAATTTTCATTTCTTTCCTCTAATATACTTGTAATACTGTCCCAGTTTTTTCCTATAGAAGAAACAGTGTAGAAAACAGTATTCCACCTGGTCTGGCAAAAGCTTTTCAATGTTACATAAAGTTGAGAATTTATTCTAGACTTCTTAAAGAATTTGACTAGCTTGTTGCAGTTACGAAAAAGTTCGGTCAACTCTGAAATGTCATTAAAAGCTTTTTCAACCACATTATTCAATAGGTGATTTACGCAATGAATATGGTAGGTGCTCCTTAAGGCGCTGATCATGTTAGATCCACGATCGGTAACGATTATTAAAGAAGTTTATTATGCCTGTAGATGAGTCCTTTTCCATGGACTTAACAGCTAGCAAACGGCAGACCATTGCGTCTTCTTTTATGTAGTGTAATGTACATGATACATATGCTTGCTTTAAATAATTGTCAGTCCACACATCTGACGAAATGCAATACCCGGAGCTTCTAGCTTGAATAATGTCTTCTTTAATGATTTCGCTCTCCGACTTGTAGAGTTCCGACACCTTCCTCGATAAAGTCGAAGGATGGGGTATAAGACTTTCGATATTTACCAGGGACCGTAAATAAGAGTAATGGGTTCAAAAAAATTGAGGCACAAAAAAGCCTCCAAAAAGGAAGGGGAAAATGGACATATGTTAATTTCGCACGGCAAATTCAAAAACAGGATAAACATTTTATTGCAATTTTTTAGTTTAAAATTATTTTTTAATTATTAAAATTAATTTATATAATACAAATAAAAAAAAATTATTATAATTAATTATTTATCATAATAGTTGTTCGGAGCAGCAGCCGTCAGTAGATCTTAAGAAAATCAATTATGTATCACTGTATCCATGCTCACATACTCTCGCGCTCTCGGTGCCTACGCTCACACACTCTCATGGTCCGCGTACTGCTGACAATTGCAGTGCGTCGCGGAATCCACCCCCACTCTGGATGAGTCGTCGTCGAACGCAGCATCGCGTAACACACCCTCGTCATACCGGCCCTCTTTCGTTTATAATCACACCTTAAAAACCACCTCGAACTCACGGGCACGCCTTTAAATATAATAAACAAAAAACATTAAACTAAAAACACGGAGAAAACTTTTATTTCGTAAATTGGAGTTCAGAGTTGCCGAAAAAGCTTGGCAGCTTCCAACATTTTGGTGACCCCGACGTGATCCCCGTGACCTTTGAGTGGAAAAAGTGTTCAAAAACATTGAGTTTAAATCTGCATCAAAGATTTAAACCAACTTTCGTCGGAAAAGTACCGAACAAAAAGTCGTTGTGGCCGACCGTGACAGTTTCTAGCGGGCCGCTATTCGTTTTTCGTGTTCTCTTTCGCCGTCTGCTTCAGCCTTACAACGCACTGTCGAGACCGGCTGCATAGCGTTCTAAGCGAAATCCGTTAGCTTTCATCGTCTCCTCTTTCGTCGTTTGCTTCAGCCCGCGCTCGTGAGAGGCTGCATACCGAGAACTCTCTTTCGAACTCGAATTCGAGATCGTTCTCTTGTGCATAACTGTTGGTTTTGTTCGTTGCTTCGCGGCAGTATCGGTCGTCGCTTTTGCCGGTGCAGTGAATATACAGACATATACACACATATACAGTGTTTCGCCTTCGCTTTCGTCGCTTCGTTTCGTTGTTTGCCTGTGCACATATTTCGCACATAAAGTGCCGAAAAAAGCGAACATACAAACGGTTTGAGCTCTTCAAACATATCAGCTGTGATCGACTGATACACTCCGCGTCAACTGACTATAGCCAAAACCATGGGCAAGAAGAAAAATGGCAGAAGAATCGGATCGTTTTCTATGGGCAATGATAGTGATTCTGTGGCCGTTAGCGCTGCTCCACCTGCCGAAAGTGTTGGTGTGAACGCTGCTAGCACCCAATCATCTTTATCTCGGATTTCCTTCATGAGGCTGAAGGTTCGATGCATTTTCGACCGGCTAGAAGTCATACGCACAGAGATGGATAGTGAAAGGCTGCGCCAAATGGATGAGTATGACCTGCAAGCACTATTGGAATCGCTGACGGAACTGAAATCTAGTTTTGTGGCGGCACACACCAACTTGGAGGAAGTGGATTTTGAGTCCATGTCCAGTGAAATACCTGGAAAATTCGACTCTTCGATACTATCGTTGAGGACTGTTCTGCAGCGTGAGCTAGGGAGGCGTTCTCAGCCCTCGCATTGTTCCACGTTTCGAGTGAATCCAAATGATTCCCAATCCTTCATGTACATGGCCAATCGATCGCGCCTGCCACAGCTGCAGCTACCCAAGTTCAGTGGAGAATACACGGAGTGGACAAGTTTCTACTCCATGTTCACAGCGGTCATTGATAGTGAAGCAGAGCTGACTTCTATCGAGAAGCTTCAGCATTTGCGGTCCTGTTTGAGTGGAGTGGCATTGCTTGCCATCAGTTCGTTGGAGATGATCGAGGCTAACTATAGCAAGGCGTTAGAGATTCTAAAAAACAGATTTGATAACAAACGTCTTATTCTACAGGCACACATCAGAGAGGTATTTGGGCTGACGCGTATTGACTCATCACCTTCCAAGTTGAGGACGTTCGTGGATGTCGTCACCTCACATCTTCGCGCGCTAGAATCGCTGGGAACTAAGGAGGAGATTGCAGATGCTATAATCGTCCATGCAGTCTGGCGCAACTTGGACAAGTCGACTCAAGCCAAATGGGAAGCAGCTTCATCGGATCACGGGCTTCCATCCTGGGAGAAACTTTCTGCCTTCCTGGAACATAGATGTCGTACCCTTGAAGGCATTCATCATTCCATGCAAGGGCAAGATGGTCCTGTTGGCCAGTCTGAAAAAACCGTGAGTACGAAACATAGAAAGGCTTTCGTAGCATCGAGCGCTCCCATTCCGGTTCCTTGTGTGTTGTGCGAGGGCCTGAACCACACGATTGCAAATTGTGAACTTTTTAAAGGTTTATCGCCGGATGAGCGCTACGAGGAATCAAAGAGGCTAGGTTTATGCGGCAATTGCCTACGAAAGGGCCATCGCGTGAAGGATTGCAAATCCGGTCCCTGCCGTACTTGCCGATTGATGCATCACTCACTTTTGCATTTCGGTCGTCGATCAGAAACAGCCCAATCTGCTTCTCCCAGTGAAGCCTCACAAACCCAACTGAGTCAGACCGCCATGGTTGCAGTCTCGCCCTCCTTGCCGCAAGCCCTCATATCTCAAAGTCCGTCTGATGCTGTGCTATTAGCCACTGTCGTCATTCTCGTCAAAAACAGCACAGGAGTTTTTGTGCCTTGTCGCGCACTTTTGGATTCTGGATCTCAATTACATTTCGTAACCAGTCGTCTAGCTAATCAGCTAAAACTTCGCAAAACCAAATCGCTCGCCGCAGTCTCTGGCATCGGCGATGCTAGCTTCTCAACTGAAGGTATCTCGGTGGATCTCGTTCTGAAGTCTCGGATTTCAGAGTTCACCACTAGCATCACTGCCGTCGTTGCCCAGAAGATAACGGATCATCAACCTCGCTCGTCGATTAGCACAGCTAATTGGCGTATACCGTCGAATATCCGGCTTGCCGGATCGGATTGATCTGCTCATCGGAGCTGGACTTTTCTTTGAGCTGCTGTGCGTGGGACAAATTCAGCTGGCGCCTGGATTACCTTTGCTGCAGAAAACACATTTCGGATGGATTCTGTCTGGTGGCGGGCACTCGGCCCCCACGCTTTCGTCGTTTATCGCAACCCAGTCTTCGGATGACACCAATCACAGCACTCGGCTCGATGACTTGGTTCGTCAATTTTGGGAAGTGGAGCACATCTTTGAGCCGATCGCTAAGGCCACAAAGGAGGAGCTTCACTGCGAGGAACATTTCATCAACAATTACACTCGTTTGCCCTCAGGGGAATATTCAGTCCGCTTGCCTATGAAGCGAAGTTTGGAGTCTTTGGGCGATTCCTACTTCCAAGCAAAGCGGCGCTTGGAAAACTTGGAGCGCAAGTTCGTGCGCAATCCAGCTCTTCATGCACAATACTCGGCATTTATGAAGGAGTACCTGTCCCTTGATCACATGTCTCTAGTACCCAGCGAGAACAGGCACAAATGCAAATATTTCTTGCCACATCATTGTGTCATCAAAGAGGACAGCTCCACCACAAAGCTGAGGGTCGTATTCGACGGCTCTGCAGCCACCACATCTGGTCTTTCGCTAAATGATCTGCTTATGTCAGGTCCCACCATTCAAGCCAAGCTATTTCACACACTTATCCGTTTTCGTACATTTTCCATTGCTCTTACAGGTGATATTGGTAAAATGTATAGGTGCGTGCGTGTCTCAATGCCTGACACCATGCTCCAATGCATATTATGGCGGGACTCGGTTGACGACGACATACAGATCTTCAAATTAAACACAGTCACTTATGGAACTAAGCCTGCATCATTTTTAGCTATTCGAGCTATGCATCAGCTAGCCATGGATGATTCGTCGTCGTATCCACTGGGATCCGAAACCATTCTACATGACTTCTACGTCGACGACATGATATCTGGAGGCAATTCGGTTGAGGAAGTGCTGGATATTATGCGTCAAACCACGGATCTTCTTGCTCGAGGCAATTTTCAATTGCGAAAATGGTGTTCAAACTCTTCCGATGTGCTTCGTACAGTCCCAGAGGCCGAAAGGGAAAGCTTTCTGAAGCTTGATGATGGCAGTGATGTAACAAAGGCGCTTGGGCTCATTTGGGAGCCCCATAAGGACTGCTTTTTGTTTACATTTTCTCCTCAACTCGGTGTTGGCAAGCACACCAAGCGTTCTGTATTGTCAACTATTGCACGGTGCTATGATCCTATGGGACTGATCGGACCTACTTTGACCAGAGCTAAAATCCTCATGCAGCGCATGTGGAGAGACAAGCTGCATTGGGATGAGAGCCTTCCTCAGTCACTGGATTCGGCATGGACTGAGTTTTGCAAGGATTTCTCCACTGTGGGTCATGCTACATTTCCTCGCTACGTACTTCAACCCAAGGCAAGGTTTGAATTGCATGCCTTCTGTGATGCCAGCCTCCAAGCCTATGGAGCGTGCATTTATGCTCGTTCGTTTACTGACACCACTGTTAAGGTTCACTTGCTTTGTTCTAAGGCAAGGATTGCCCCACTGAAAACCCTCACGGTGCCGAAGCTTGAACTCTGCGCAGCGTTCCTATTAGCCAATCTACTTCGCGACATCAGAAAAATGAATACCTTTGACTGCCCAATTCATTGCTGGTCGGATTCAACTGTGGTCCTGTCTTGGTTGCGAGAGGAACCATCCAAGTTCAACGTGTTTGTATCCAACAAGATTTCTGGGATTCAACAACTTACGAGAGGCATGGATTGGCGCTATGTGCCCACTGAGATGAACCCGGCTGACATTCTCTCAAAGGGATCAGCACCACAGGATCTCCTGCATTCCAGGTTGTGGATGAATGGACCTATCTTCCTGCAAGGCGAACAAAGCTGCTGGCCTGAACGGTGTTCGCCAGAAAGCAACCTTCCGGAAATTCGACACCGGGTTTTGCTGTCGTCTGAGCGCGCCGACATTTCGCTTTCGTTTAAGCACATCAACTCATTCGGAGTCATGATGCGCATCTTTGGCTACGTTCTCAAATTCATCAATAGGACGAAGTCACCGGATCTCTCATCAGAGGACCTTCGCAAAGGCTCACACTTGTTATGCCGCATCGTTCAACGGGCCCACCTCTATCCTGAGTATCTTGCTCTGAGGAAAAGGAACTGCGTGGATTCGTCCAGTAGTATCGTATCGCTCTCGCCATTCATAGATGATTTTGGACTGATTCGTGTTGGCGGCCGCCTGCGGCACTCAACTCTCGGATTCGATGCACGCCACCCAATCATTCTGCCCAGGGATCATCCACTGACATTCGCTATCATCGCTCACTTTCATCGAAAGCATCACCATGCTGGCCCGCAGTCCTTACTTGGAGCAATTCGCTTGCAGTTCTGGCCCATCGGCGGCCTGAAGACTGTGGCTAGTGCCTTACGGAAATGCGTCATCTGCTGCAGATCCAGGCCTCGTCTTGTGGAGCACATCATGGCTGATCTACCAAAGGATCGAATACAGGATTCGCCTGCATTCAGCGTCACCGGAATTGACTATTGCGGTCCCTTCTACTATAAGCCAGATGGGCGCAACCGAACTCCTATGAAATGTTACATTAGCGTCTTCATTTGCTTTGCAACAAAGGCCGTCTGGTTGGAATTAGTGAAGGACTTAACCACTGCAGCTTTCTTGAGTGCCCTCAAGCGCTTCGTTGCTACGCGCGGCATTCCCCGATGCATTTGGTCGGACAATGCCACCAATTTCGTGGGCTCAAGGAACGAGTTAGAGGACCTTCGGCGGCTATTTATGAGCGAGAAGCATCGTGCTGAAGTTCATAATCATTGCATCAACAACGGCTTCGATTGGAAATTCATACCGCCTCGCTCGCCTCATTTCGGGGGCTTGTGGGAGGCAGCAGTTAAGATGGCCAAACATCACTTTTATCGCTCCGTGGGATCGTCACTCTTTGGCTTCGATGAGCTGCGGACATTGGTCTGCCAAATACAGGCTATAATGAACTCTCGTCCTCTTATCTCGATTTCAGAAAACCCTGATGATCTTGGCGTCCTTACACCGGGACACTTTCTAATTGGTCGTCCGCTGATGGAGTTTCCCGAGCCAGACGTTACGAAGCTCAACTTCAATCGACTCGATCGTTGGCAACAAGTCACCTGTGCCCAGCAGATTTTTTGGAAGCGTTGGAGTGAGGAATATTTGACCCTGCTTCAACAACGTGCCAAATGGCGCACACCACAACCATCGATCCAGGTCAACGACGTCGTCTGCATCAAGGACGAAAACTTGCCACCATTAAAGTGGCCCTTAGCACGGGTGATCGAGGTCGTCGCTGGAACTGATGGGGCTGTGCGAGTTGCCATACTGCGGACACCATCCGGAACCACTCGTCGAGCTGTCAACAAGCTGTGCGTCCTTCCCGTTAAGGATCTTGTTAAAAGCCCAGGTCTTTCAACGGGGGGGAGTATGTTCGGAGCAGCAGCCGTCAGTAGATCTTAAGAAAATCAATTATGTATCACTGTATCCATGCTCACATACTCTCGCGCTCTCGGTGCCTACGCTCACACACTCTCGTGGTCCGCGTACTGCTGACAATTGCAGTGCGTCGCGGAATCCACCCCCACTCTGGATGAGTCGTCGTCGAACGCAGCATCGCGTAACACACCCTCGTCATACCGGCCCTCTTTCGTTTATAATCACACCTTAAAAACCACCTCGAACTCACGGGCACGCCTTTAAATATAATAAACAAAAAACATTAAACTAAAAACACGGAGAAAACTTTTATTTCGTAAATTGGAGTTCAGAGTTGCCGAAAAAGCTTGGCAGCTTCCAACAATAGTAATTACAAATTATTATAGATTATCATAATTAATAATTTTTATAATAAAAATTGAAAATAAAAATTATTTTTCAATTTTTATTTTAAAAATTGAAAATAAAAATTGAATTGAAATATCCTGTGAACCGAAGGAGCCAAATCATATATAGACCCATATATATGACTCATTAATACCTTTCAGTTGATATATAACATGTATGTACATATGTATCTACACTTGTATGTACATATGTATATACATTTGTATGCACATATGTATGTACATTAGGGTGGAGTGAAAATTTTTTTTTGTTTAAATTGGGTTTTCCTATATTATTAATCGATGATCCCTACTCTTAAGCAAATCGGTGCAAAATTTCAACTTAAAAAAAAAATTTCTTAAGGTTCCGCACTAGACCTTAAATTTGGAGAAAAAACCCATTATGAGACATACAAAAAAAAATGTGTTGCATGTATTTTTAATGATTTTTTTCGTGTATTTATCTTAAAACTATTAATATTTAATGCAAAAAAACGAAAGGTGATTTAAATTAACTTAAGGTACTGAGTATTCTATTTATTTTTTCAGGTGAAAAATTGAGATTTCGTCTCCTTGCTTTTATTTGGGTACGAATGAACCCATCCCTATCTTGTGGTCCACAGACAGACAATGAAGCCTCTGTCACAAGCTTGACACATCTTTCTACAGCTTGAGTGTGGCAAGGAAACTTATCGAATTGTAGGAAATCAGTACCTGATGATATCCAGCTCTCAACTTCACTGTCTGTATACGTCATTGTCATCGGAGGCTCTGTTATTTCTTCTTTAGCCCAATTTATTAAATTATAATAAACTGACGCATTAATTAGAAGTTTTGGAAGATGAAAATCCCGAATTTGAACTATTTTGGCCTCCTTACGCGCCTTCAGTATCTTTCGGATAGCCAGTTTCCTTATATGAGAAGCATCATCTTGTAACATGGCCATTAAAATATTTTCTGGGTGTACGAAAAAGGAATTTCTTTGTACGGTTTTCAAAACAATGCTCTTTAGACGATCTTTCAAATATAAACTCCTTTTCACCATGTTAAATGACTATTAGGGATTGTGTTGGCTTTGCTGTTCCGATGTATACTCGAAGAATCCTGTTTACGAAAGTTAGCCAACGTGAATGTGCCAGGATTCCTGGGACTCTGCTAGCCAAGTTTTGTGATACGGAGCCTGAAGAAACTGCGGAGCATATGTCGTACAGATATTTTTGATCGCTGCTTAACAAACCACTATCGACGATTGGCAATTGAATAGGTATAGTATCAAAAGCTTCTGGTTTAAGATCACGACATTTTTCCAGCATTTTGCCAATGCTTCCAGTAAAGCTTTTCGGCCCTGTTGTCGTGCCGTCCACAGTAATAAATAAATGGCGCAGTGATAATTCATTCGCATGCAACAAGCACATAAACCACTGCAAGGGTTGATTAAGATTTCTTTCCATTAGGCAAACAACTCCATTTTTATGTCCAATGTTTACAGCAGTTCCATCACATCCAATTGCCACAAGAGAGGAACGAAATTCCAATGAAATAAAAAATAAAAACAATAAAAACTCGACAAAATTTTTTCAATTTTGGCTGCTTTTCCCAAATCAATAGAAAGATGACCGATATATTCTAAGCCAGGCTCAGATATTATTGATATATGTTCTTCAGTGATAGTCTTTCGAGTTGAAATATTTTTAGAACAGGTCATAAATAGAGTTTTGTCTTTACAACCATCAAAATAAATAGCCATCATAGGTTTATCTCGTTGTACACATTGCAAATCTTTGCGAACTTTTTCAAGCTCTCGACGAATCTTGCTTCGGTCTATGACATTAGATGAGTTGTTGGAACTAATCACATTCATATCTACCATGGCAGCGTTTACTATAAAAGCAGCTGATCGATCAGAAACTCCAGTTCTATCACATTCGTCGTACTTTCGCTTTCTGGTTTCATTACGTTGAATAGATTTCGTCACAGTTGTATCCACATTACCAATATACATTTTCCGATCACTTCGTTGGTCAATTAAGAATATTTCTTCTGATGGAGGGCATTTGGTTGGGCATTTACATACTGCTCTGGAAGCACACTTACATGTTGCGATGTCAAATAATTTAGTGAGCGAATCTTTGTAAAAAGTCTGCTTTTTGTCGACCGCGCGTAATTTCTTAACACCTTGATACTTTTTGTGATACAGAATTAGCCTATTGACAACTTGTTGGTGACTAATTGTCGGTATAGATGACTTTTTCCAAATGTTTTCGATGTCAGTGTCACTGCAGGATCTTTTCCATTACTCAACTCAGATGTACATTGTACATCTTTAGCAAAAGAGAGTGAAAGAGATAGAGAGAAAAAAAGGTATATTTACACAAAATATGTGTATATATGTTAAAAGTTTATTTGATTTGCGATAAGAAGTGCTTAACGCAGCATCGTTAAACTCAGCGTTCGCATTTTCTACTCTATGCTATGCTCTATGCGTTCGCATTTTTTACTCTATGCTATGCATCTATGCTATGAATTTTTAAAGACGCTTGCCCACAATACAAAACAAGTATTATTTTGTACATCCCACATAAATATTCGTTTATTTAATGTATTCCAAACGAATATATTGAACGAATGTACATATGTAAAAATACATCATTTTCTGTAGAGTATTCGCAGTGCGTCACGGTAAGAGGCAACTCCCAGCCAATGCATTTGTGGTAGCGAGTGCAAAACCAAACACAACTGAGTAGCTTAGCTTTTTCAAACGCTGGTTAAACTTTTTGTATGCATTGCTTCTTGTACAGTTTTGTAATTGATTGCGATGGGTCGTAAACGTGATGCTGTTCCTTTAAGGGAACGTATTTTACAAATTTTAAGAGACATCTACAGGAGTGCCATGGCGATATCTACACTTCTGAGCTGAACCAGGAAAAAAATGAGCCTCTGGAGAAGAAAAAAAAAGTTTCCACCACAATGTCGACAAGCGAGGTCAAAAAAGCGTGCGTGCTAATGGTGAAAGATGAAAAAGTGTCATTCCAGTTTTTTGATTCTGCACCATTTAAAATACTGACGGACCATATTTTTAAAGGCTTAAACATGAGTCCCATAACATCACGGAATGTGATGACGCACAAAAGTCCATCTTAAAAGCTCGGCTAAAGAATAAGATGCTTTCGCTCAAAATTGACATTGCTTCTCGACATTCGAAAGGCATTCTGGGTGTAAACGTTCAGTATTACCGAAATCAAGCCATTGAAGTGAAGACATTGGGTATAATTCAGCTGCATCAAAAACACACAGGGCTCAACTTGAGCATGGAAATTGAAAATATTTTGGAAGAATTTTCCATTTCAAAGCAGCAATTATACACCATCACTTCAGACAATGGTAAGAATGTCTTAAAGGCAATCGAGTGCTTGAACGAAGACCCCGAAACAATTCTCAGTGTTGATCGCGAAAATGAGGAGCTGATGGAAGATATGAATATTTTGTCGATTTCATCAATCCGATAGGCGGCTCACTCGATGTAACTAGCCGTAAAAGACTTTTTAAGTAATGAAGAAAGTGCGAGAAAACTTGTAAAAACATTGCGCACACCGACTTTCGGGTAAGGATACAAAGAAATAAATTTCAATTAAACCAACGAATAATTTTCTTTTTTATACTGCATTTAGACTAGCAATTTCTACTACAGCGCTACCCCTGCCTGTTACAGATGTGCCCACAAGATGGAGCTCAACGTATGAAATGTTGAAAAGTGTATGCATATACGAAGAGTTCATCCGGCAACACTTGTCCAAAAACTGGCAGCTACAAGAAAAGCAATGGGCTGACATCAAAGTGCTGCTGTCTGTGCTGGAGCCGATTTCTGCAGCCACTAAAAAGTTGCAAGGCGAACAACTCTATTTTGGCGACGTCTACAAGCTTCTATTAGACACCAAATTTATGATCAAGTCTATGAGTAGCAAAATTCATAGTCAGCATCTAGCCGAATGCTTGGAGTATCGAGAGGAAAACCTTACAACCAATGAGGTTATTCTCTCTGCGATTTATTTGGATCCCAGAATTCGGCGGATTGTTCTTAAGAATCCGTTTCAGCTTGCGGCAGCCAAAAATCATTTGGTAGGATTGATGCGCCAAATACTTTCTATAAATAAGCAGGTAAGCTAAGTGACGACTTCCATATTTACATAACAACTAATTATTATGTTTTTTGTTTTGATTATCAGGATAGACAAATTATCGAGAAAGGCTCTTTTCTTCTCTTAAACTAACCATGACAGATTTAATATCAACCTATCAGCAGAATCTTTAAAAAAATTATGTTCCTCAAATTCAATAAATAGAAAACTAAATAGCATATAAAATATTATACCTGTGGGTGTGATTAGGCGGTCTAGGCAAGTGTCTAAGCAGTACATACAAATGCACATACATATGTACATACATATGTGCATACATATGTGCATACATATGTACATACATATGTACATGCAAATGTACATACATGTTATATATCAACTAAAAGGTATTAATGCGTAGATCATATATATGGGTCTATATATTATCTGGCTCCTTCGGTTGAAAGGATATTTCAATTCAATTTTTTCAATTTTTTAAAATAATGATTGAAAAATAATTTTAAAAATAAATGTTATGAATTAAGTTTTTTTTTAAATTAATTATGATAATTATTTTTTATTTTTATCATATAAATTAATTTTAATAATTAAAAAAAATTTTTTTTTAAATTGAAAAATAATTCTTATTTTTAATTTTTTGTATAGAAATTATAATCGTTGCGGTCCCTGATATTTAATCTATTTGAATATTGTGCGCCTTCACTGACGAATAAAGCAAATAGTTTTTTCAGACCACTGTCCTTAATTTTGTTGAAGGGACGACTGTTTTGAACTGTCCATTCTGTGGCAGCTTCAAAAATTAGCTTTTTGATATCACAGTTAACAATCGGTTCAGCGCCAGCGATTCCGTTTATTGCATTTTTGGCTGCTACATAGCATTTCTGATTTGTCAAATTTGATGTACAATTTGAATATTTGAAAATGCGAAGTCAGGTTTTGCATGCCACAATATTTTCGATTTGTGCACCATGACTAACCCAAAAGTGTCCCACACTTTACTGCGTCCTCTTTTCTGAAGAATCTTGACAGCAATTTTGACTTGATCATATCATGTTGCTCAATTGCATTTTGCAATGCATCGCTCTAAGATATTGAAATGAATTTCGTGCTATTAATCAATAAACATACTACGTACAACAAAGACACATAATTACTCGACACCTTTTTATATCAACTTACACAAATATGTACATTGTACAGACATAATAAGTATATTTCACATACATATCATGCAGAATAAATATACACAAACATACGTATACAAACGCATATACTACATACAAGGGACTAAGTACATATGTACTTACAAAGGACAACACAACAACAACACAACAACAACATTGAACAAGTGCGTCTGACCTCTTAAATTTTTGTCAGCAAATGAAGTAGCAACAAAAGAGGAAACGATACTCGTAATACTCGATACTACTCGAAAGCATCGCACATATGTACTTGGAAGAACCAAAGGCAATATAAGTAGTAATATGCCCAACGCCCATACCATTTCAATACTAAGTATCGACATTTTCTGCATGTGCCGTAATACGCGCTGTGAGCAGAGCGCACGGATCTAAAACAGGGCTCGGCACGGCCCTATCTAATGAGGATAGGAAAATGTCTCTGCTGCTGCGCTGCCGCTCACGGACAGTATAAAAAAGCAGCAAGCCTTCGTGTGGCTTCGGCAATGCGACTTCGGCTGTTGCTATCTCGTTTTGTAGACTGCGTGTGCAGTAAAATGTTTTCAGTTGTTGCTGAGCCGTGGAGAATGCAAGACCACGCTGCGCAACTGTTTGATTTAACACTGGGAGAAAATTATGTTCAACGAGAAGTGGGAAGAAAATTCTTTTTTTCATCTAAAATATGGATGGCGATGCGCAATGCGTTATATGCTATTATATTGCCTGCAAATGCGATTCATTTGCTATTGAAAGACATTTTAATAATTTGTATTTTATACGACAGTTTCCGCATGAAACATTTGCCATTTAACTACAAATTTTGTCGCAGTGTAAAGCAGTAAACCGGTTTCGCCATCAGGCATGTTCGGGTTTTTGCTACACACACCAGCGTGATGAGTGTATGCGTGCCGAGCCCTGATTTATATGTATTGTCTTTGGAAGAACCAAGTACAACCAAGTCATTTGTTTGTACTCGTTCGGTTTTTGTATCCATTTGCCGAAGCTTGCAGCGCAACACGAAGCAAATACCGAATATGGTGCTAATTGAAGCTAATTTTACGATTACCGAGTATAGAGTTATTTGGAAGTAGACGACAACGAGTACATTCGTGCAGGGCTCTAATAGAAAGTTTGTTTGATCTAGTTCTTATAGTCTCTGAGATCTAGGCGTCAAAAAATTCGATCAGGCATAGAGCCCACCCCGGTGTGTGAGAGAGAGCGAGATGAAACGATGCATTTCGAAATGGTTTTCTTCATTGTGGCTATATTTATAATCCGATCTGATCAAGATCCAACACTCTGATAGATATGCTTATTGTCTATGATTCTGTTTTTTAGTTTTTAGTTTTTTCGTATCTTTAAAATTGTGCATGCCACAGATTTTCGTCTTTTGAGTGGGCGGAAGGGGGCTGGGCGAAATTTTGAAATACACTTGTAACAGTGTGATAGGACAGGAGACTGGATACAAAATTGTGTTCCTCTAGCTTTTATAGTCTCTGAGCTACAGACGGTAATGAAGACGGACAGACGGATGGACAGACAGACATAGCTATATCGACTCAGCTATTGATGCTGATCAACGTCGGAAACGCTTCCTTCTGGGTGTTACACACTCTATCTCTCCGGGAAGCTCTCTGGGTCTCGACTCTCATCTGGCTGTAGTGTAGCGAATGATTGCTTTCAGTTTGTCTGATTCTCCCTCCCCCCGGATCCGGCGATTTCATTGTTGGCTACAGAATAACCACTTTTCGCGCTTTCAAAGCTAACACCTCGGTGTTGCTGTTGCTTTTTCTGTTGGTGTCGGGGTTTTCCCAGGTTTGACCAAAAATTTATCCTCGGGTTTTGGTAAGGAACGGGTGAACCAAAACTTTACTTAATTAAAAAACTATAGTGTATAAAAAACGCCCCAGAAGTTGTTGTACTACTAATTAAGATTTTAGTTTTCAAGTTGTTTTTCGCATGGCCATGAAAGGTTTCTGGCATTTTAGAGAGCAAACTTATTGCAGGGGTAAACTTATTTCGAGATCTCAAGCGGCTGGATTTTGTTTAAGTGGTTCCGCGATGTGGATTAATTATATACATATACTGGGGTACGTAGATCTTTAAAGGAGCCTTTCACCAGTGTAGCTTCCCTGAAACTTTCCTGTAGAATTTTTCCTAACGAGCACACAAATATTGCTCCTGTTTCGCTCCATTTTCCGCTGCACTTTGGCTGAACAATTTGAGAATCTAGTTCAGGTGTTACACACATTTTTCAACAAATCTAATATACCCCTTTACTCTTCGTGCACCCGGTATAAAAATTAACATGTCTAGGTTTTCACTTTTTAGTCTAGTTCTCCTTTCATTTAATATTATGCCAGAAGTGGAAAAAAGACGATCGCTTGTTGCAGAACTTGCATGAATGCATAAACAATTTTGCGCCAATTTTTGCAAAAGTTTGAGGTCGTTGGCTTTTTTCCAAAACTTTAAAATGTCCTTTTCTTGGCTTATTATATTTAAATATTTATCAATTTCTATATCAATAATACTTTTTTCTATTTTTTTTTTTTTGGAAAGCATAATGAATATGGAGTTCCACCTAGTCTTAACTTCTTGTTTCAGTGTTTTCGGCAATTTTCTGTTAAGACTGGAGTGCTTAAAGTATTTAACAAGCTTTTTTGCGCAATTTATAAACCCATTAAATTCCGGAATGGGATTTTTTTATAGCACATCGTCCATAACTAGATTCAAGTTATGGAATGCATAGGAAAGCCTTTTGTAACTGACACGGTCATCATCGTTTCTGTCTACTGTATAGACGGCCTAGCTCAGGGAGATTGGCGTGGATTCAGTGCTGCGTCGACACAGGCGTTACAATAATAAAATCGTAGACAGAGGAACGGGAATGACCAGACAATACAGGAAAGGACTGAGATACGCTATACTCCATGCTGTTGGAGAACCAAGATGTTAGGGTTCTCCTTCTGTACCCACCCTACCTGTAGGACTCCATCAAACCTACTCAAAACGTTACTGCTTAAGGAGCCCTCAAGAGAGAAGAAATTGTCTCATGTTGATCTTATATTATAATTCAAAAGAAATTTCGGTGGTTAACAAAAGTAGGTAGATAATACATCGATTAAATCAGATAATTAATAATAGGCAAATTTACAACAATATTTTATATGTGTATATAATAGGTGCAAGTTCTAAGACATAATGATTTTAATAGGGTTCGTTATTGCCATAAAAGAGTGGGAAGTAAGCCTCGAAAAGTTAACCAAAAAAAAAGGGAATTTTACGCTAACAGTTTTGCGCTATATTTTAGTGCTGCATTTCCGTACACATTAACATTGGCGGCTATGCCGTACTTATGACCTCATTGTCTCAAAGTTCCATCGGTGTCAGCAACCCTGTTGACTCAAATGGCTGTAGGCGATAGACTTAAATTTTGGTAATGAAACAGAACAAGCGCGAAGCTATAAGAGAGTTTAAGAATAATATAAGTACATGGCTAATTCATGTTTGGTTTATTTCAATTGAATCTCCTGTCGATACGCTTAGAGATCAAGGCTGCTGTAGCCTTGATTGTAAATCCGGGTGATATGCTTAGATGCCGGGAGAGAGAGACGGCACAGGTGGTGACACGTGTTTCAAGGTTATGTCAGTCCTGGTGGCACCCTAGGGTCCCGTCTTCCGAATGGGATCTTGCGAATAAAACTGACAAGACTGCAGTTGCTAATCCGATAGATATGAGTCGGTGCAGGGATAGGTGGCACAGAAGTCGGCACGGAAGTCGGCACGGAAGTCGGCACGGAAGTCGGCACGGAGGTCGGCACGGGAGATGGCACGGGAGGCGGCACGTGCCTCAAGGTTATGTCGGTCAATGTCTGGCGCGGCACCCTAGTGTCCGCCCGTATTCCAAATCGGATCTTGCCTATAGTTTTGACGACCTAGAGAAGAGGTGCGATCGAAAACAAAGGTAGCTTAGAGAGAGGACCCATGCACTATTAGGCTTCTGCAATTACTCACGGCTTTTATGGCGAAGGGTGTGGGGGCGAAATGTTGGCCGGCGATAGCGCGATGGCCCCTGTGTGTGTGGGCTGGTTGGAACGTGCTTGGGTGTGCTTGCTGCTGGGTCGACCGGCAAATTGCGCCGGTTATGCGCCTTGCTGCCCGCACCTGGTGCGGGCACAGATTTCGTGCACTCACTGTCACCAATCGCAAACAGCACCGCCGACACACAAGCACTGCTGGATCTCCCAAAATGTAGATCCGTGAAAAGGGGGCCTGGCGCTGGGTACACACAGCCGCCCAGGTGTGGGCCCTCAGTTGCTTGGAGAGTGCTAAGTTTCCGTCCGGATTTCTAACCTCTCCAAGGTTATGCAACTGGCGTAAATTTTCCGCACGTGGTGTGCCAAAATGAGTTGCTGCGATGGTTTCGTTAATAAACTTCACTTGTCCGTAGCTTGCAGAAGAATATAATGCAAGCTCAGAGTGCAAGCCTAATGAGCTTTGAATTTGGAGCTAGCTATGATCTTGGCACGTGGAGAGAGCAATTAACTTGCGGAAGGGAGAGATGTGCGCTCAGAGCGCAAGCTTCGTGAGCTTGGAGTATGGTAAAGTGAAAGAGCTTTAATCTCGGAAAGCTTTTACAAGAACGATATGCACGTGAATGCACGGTAGGGCTTGCGAGGAGAGCTTTACAGTGGCGTCCGTAAAAACATGCCTAGCTGTGACACATATGCAAGCTTTACATTCGTCTCCGTAGTGGCATGGTAAAAAACAGTATATCCTCTAGGTACATATGCATGGCTGAAGCAATACACAATTTTTTTTTACTCCTCGCACCCTTACACTTTTGAACTGCTTAAATGCAGACACAACGTTGGCTCCATTGTCAGTTACAAAGACTGATGAGTTTAGTTTCTGCGCAATGTGAAAATCTTCCATTATGCTTTTAATTTGACAAATAATGTTTTCACCAGTCTTTTTGTGCTCTAAAAACTCTTTTACACCTAGCATTTTTACATTTAATTTGAAATTGTCATTTAGATAATGACCGCTTAAAGAAATAAAACTTCTCTGGGTGTACTCATCGGTACACATGTCAGTGGTGAAGGCCGTATGCTGTCCAGCGACGTCTTTAATGAGCTGCTCTTTCAATTTGGCGTACTCATCCATGCTGGATGACAGTGGTACTCAGTTTTTTTCGTGAAACCACAATGGCTGCGAAACTGTGTTTTCCAAATACTGCTCCAATATTAGTTAAAGTCTGTGCATAGTCCGGAAGCCAATACCTAAAACAAAATTGTTCATACCATATGTCGGGTTTCCCACCCCAATATGACGTCGTCTAAATATTATAAATTATAATCAGTGGTGCGGCCTAACGTAAATTCAGATTATTGTTTGTAACTTGCAATGCCCACTGTAAAATTGATTGTTCCCGCATATGCTTACGTACGGTAGCGGTGTTCTTTCGCCTCTTTATATCGCCTCTTTCGATCTTCGCACTCGGCTTAGCAGCAGCCCGAGCTGTTTTACTCTCGCCCTTATCGCGCTCTCTCGCTCTCTTTAAACATTGCTTCATAGGGTACGGCAATTAGGCCGTCAGCCTTTGCAATCGGTAACTAAGCTTCGTCGCCACCGGGATAAATTAATATCCATTGGTCATAAATTGTTCTACATACATATACAATAAATCAATCTTGTTATTTAAACGCTTGACTTTATTTAAACTTTACTTCGCAACAGCTGGTGAAAAGCCTCACAAGCTTAACACTATATATATTATTTATGTATATTATATGTGTACAAAAACTTACCTTCAGTCACACCAAGAGGATGCAAGTCTTTTGCTACGAGGGCGAGTTGCTTACGGGCCAAATTTTTAACAGCACTATCAGATAAGGGTTTTAGCGAAAAGTAAGAAATTTGGACTGACTGCAAGACGCAGACAAAGCACGTAAAACAATCCATGCAGCAAACAAAGTTAACTAGAATGTTCTCATATTGAATAAGTTGAAACTTTTGCCGAACATCACTCTTGCTGTCATCTTTTTTGACGAATTGAGTTTTATCGTCTTTGCTGCGAACAATTTCTTGAATTGTTGATTTCAGCATTTCTACAAAAGAGAACGCGTTGTTTCACTTGCTTATTGAGAATTTGTCGTGTGCAAATGACCCAATTAGTGGTGTGAAAATCACCGATAACGAAGGCATCGAAAAATTAATGCTAAAAAAAAAACTGTCGTCTATAAAAATCTTCAAAAATGTTCTGAAAAATGCAAAAATTTAATTTTCTTGTGTCTAGCTTTACGGGCTTGACGGTGCCCGGGCCCGCACGAAAAAAGCCCGTATCTGATTTTTTAGCCCGAGGCCCGCACTTATCGGATCAGGCCCGGCCCGGCCCGTGCCCATCCCTACTAGGGCCCCTGCTCCACTTGCTGTCGCTTTTGTGCCCTGCTCCCCCTGCTGGGGCTGCTGCTGGTGCTGCTGGAGCTCACGCTGCTGCTGCCGCTCGTCGGCACTCCTCCGCTGCCACAGCACTTCCTCCTTGGGCTCCTCCTCTATTGGCGGCTGCTCCCACAGTCCCTCCTCCTCCGCCTCAGCCTGTCGAAGTCGCTGCTGCCACAGCTCCACCTGACTGATCCCTTTTCGCTCGTCTCGCTCGCCTCATCTCCGCTGACCGAGCTCTCGCTGTCCGAGCTGTCGCCGAGAGCATCCCGCGACACTCGCCGCCGGACAGCCGCCTTCACCTCCGCTATCCGACGTCGAAGATCCATCGTCTTGTTCACAATCTTCTGCCTCCGTACATCCTCGACTATCCCGCTGTACTGCCACTGCTCGACTGGCGCCGGGCCTTCCGTCTCCGCTGCCAGCCATGCGTCCTCCTCTTCCTTCACCAGCGCTGCCCGCCACTCCACCATCACCGCTCGTCGTCGCTCTCGTCAGCCACGCTTCCTCCAGGCGAGATGATAGGAGTGGTCGTGCCACACTCTCGCGCTCTCCCTCCGGCCTCGCTCGTTATCCGTCTACGCCGCTCTATGCCGTCCCCAGTGACGCACTGAATATCGTTCTTCCCACCTCACCGATAGTTGCCTGCATCGTTTTATCCATCTTCGATGGACCCACCCCCGCTTAATTTTGCCGCCCTGACCAACTCGTAGCGCCCTCGACCCGAATCTCGCGGGGTGTCACCCTCATGCAGTGGCTCGGACCCCGGGATCCTCTGACTCCCCGCCCGGTAGACCACGCATGAACGGCACCCGCTTTGTCGGGCCCGACGCTTTTAGTTGGTCTCGCTGCTCGGCCTGAGGCGTGAGCCTGGACTACTCTCCGACACCCCAGCCAGTAGATATTATATTGGCAACCAACTATAGGACAGTGTGAGGAATAAAAAATATACAAATAAAGGTCAAGAAAGTAAAAACGAACCAAGGACTTCTACAGAAAATACATTAAAAAACTACCTGTAAACTGTCATCAGATTTATTTCAAAAGGATGAAATACCTGTTTTGAATCGCCACAGGAAACCAATCGAACATGCAGGCCCATTAAATTAGAGGGAGGAGAGAGAGTATGAGGATTTGACAGGGGTGAAAGAGGATTGAGATCAAGGAGAGAGAGTATGAGTGAAAGGATCGATATCGATTTGAGAGGACTTGACACGAGTGAAAAAGGATTTGAGATCACATTTTGGCCGATAGGTGGCGCCACAAAGTAGTAAGGTTCTGGGGCGGCCGCGTGGTAACGCAATTTTAGCGCCATCTATTGGTGAACAAAAAGTTGCTATCAAGTACAACATGTTTCTAGCATGATCATACAACATGTTTCTAGCATGATCATGTTGCCGCAAAAAATTTTGTTACTTACAGGATCATGTTAAAATACCTACAGAATATTTTATTAACATAGTATTATGAAAAACAAATTGTTTTAGTATCTAGTATATAAATAATCCTGTAGAAAGGTAAGGGTCCGGGTTTCTAGATGTCCGTATTGAGGATTGAAAAGAGCTCACATCAAAAATGGATAATATATATGAAGAAAAATCAAAGCATGAAAAAGGAATTAACTAAAATTAATTAATGCTACTTATAGTAAAAATTCTCGCCCTATATCCTTACTACTTGGTGGTGGCCCCTATCGGCCAAAATGTGAACTAAAATCCTTTTTCACTCGTGTCAAATCCTCTCAAATCGATATCGATCCTTTCACTCATACTCTCTCTCCTTGATCTCAATCCTCTTTCACCCCTGTCAAATCCTCATACTCTCTCTTCTACCTCTAATTTCTAATGGGCATGCATGTTCGATTGGTTTCATGTGGCGATTCAAAACAGGTATTTCATCCTTTTGAAATAAATTTGATGACAGTTTACAGGTTTATTTGTTTATTTTTTATTCCTCACACTGTCCTTTAGTTGGTTGTCTATATAATAGCTACTCACAGCTATAAGCTATTACAAAAACTAGTGACCCGTAAACAAAGATGGACGACCTCGAGATCATTTCTGTTGATTCTCAACCGGATTCACCCATAAATCTGGACTCTTAACCAGACTCCGTGGACCTATCCTTGATTTTTTGGATTAATACCCAAAACTCTCTAGAGAGGGATCTCCATAATTGGACCATTTTACATGAGATTCAATGGGATGATGATGATGATGACCCCATGATTGCCATGTCGAATGACGATAATTCATCATACGTTTTCCCGGATGATGACCACATCTTCGATTTGGTCGATGAAAGGCATCGACTCCAGGAACTACTTCCAGATGAAAATGACGCTGAAATAATATCTGCGGTGGAAAGAACTGAGGCGGAATTTTAATAATAAGAATATTTTATGCATTTTTATAAAAATAATATATATAATAACAATTCCAAAGTTCGTAAGTAGGTTTTTAAAAAGATTTATTTAACCGTAACTTATTTTAGAACATAGGATGATTTGAATTCCCCGACCTAATGTAAGAAAGTCTCAAACGGAACTCATTTCCTCTTTTCGAGATCTTGATCTCGAATCCTCCTTTAGAAAGCTTTAAAGCTTAGTTTCTTAAGCTTTCCACTTAGGGGCTGAATCGGTCTTCGGATGCGTCGGGGATGGCTTCGGTTGTGAGAGGCGCTGCTTTCGTGAGAGCGACCGATAAACAATGCGTTGGCCTACGTGAGGATGGCGTGGGAGATGCGTCGGCTTAGATGAGAGGGTGGCGTGGGAGATGCGTTGGCTTAGATGAGAGGGCGGCCGCATCTGGTGATCGGTATTGAATTTCGTCTGGGAAAGCTCATTTGTTTACAAGAACTATTGGAGTGTGGGAACGAACTGATAACGGAGTGGTCAGTGTCGTTTGATCGGAATGCATGCGACTTCCTGTTGATCTCCGCTTGGCGACTCATGCGTTTGTTTATGCAGGTGTTAGGGTGTCTCATCTTATGTTTATCTTATCTCTCTTAGATATTTGGATATGGGTACATGGGTGTAAGGGCAAGTGCTAGAGCATATGCATAATGTGTATTGGTATTGGTGTGATTATGAATGTGGTCTAGTGCTTAACATATAAATGATGCGTAATATGGTGTGGAGCATTATGGATATGTTACTCCCCCGGCATTTGTTATAAGCCTGTCCTCAGGTTTTTATTTTAGGGTATAGGGTTGGAGTTTCCTCCAAAACTATTGGTGTGCTATTTGCTTCCTCATCTTCTTCTCGAGGTTTTACATATTTGATACTAATATTTTTAGGTATTTTCTTAAAATTAACAATTAGATACCCAATTATACTAAATATTAATAATATGAACAAGGTTATTATAACTATTTGTATCATGTTATTGAATTTTGTATGTTCTACAATTATTTGTTTTGTCTGTACATAAGACAGGGGTTCTAATCTAGTTATGTTATTACTGATGTAAACATTTTGTGTGAAATCCAGCATGGAATTAGTAATTGTAAATTCGAATATTTGGATTGAACAATTATAAATTTTAATTATGTTGTCTTCTTGTATTGTGATATCTTTGTCTAAGCAGTTTTGATTTAGATTTGATTTTGGAAGGTTCCAAGTTAATAATATGTTTGGTTCAACGTAATTAATTTGGAAATTTTTGTATGTTTTTGTATAAGGACATTTTGTTGGTTTTTGTTTTAAAATTCCTTTTATACATTCGTCTTTTATTAATTCCTTAGTTTTTTTATTATAAATCTTATCTTCATAACAGTAATATTTATTAGTTTTTATTTCTGTCAAAATATTATTTTGGTCGTCCCGGTAGGGAATTACTTTATATACGGGTACATTAGTACTTTCGCTTGGAATGTTAGAAATTATGTAGATTTCGTTCGTGTCAATTTTTAACCAAGTTGAGGTTTTGATGTTTAATAATTTCTCGGAATTTATATGTTTCAAGTAATCTCGTTTTAATAATTTTGGATTAAATATACCTAGCCTAGTTAGTTGCATACCCATTTCTATATCTTCTATGTATTCAGTGAAATGTTGGAGATTGAAGATTAGAATTTTTAATTGTTGTTTCTTATTGTTTTCTTCATTAAGTCGGTTTATCAATTCGATTCCGTGGTTTATTACATCTATAACTAAATTAAGTTCATGGGATTGGATACTAAGGCTGGCTAGATTGTCGATTTTTATACCCGGTACTCGAAGAGTAAAGGGGTATATTAGATTTGTGCAAAAAATTAATGTGTGTAACACCCAGAAGGAAGCGTTTCCGACCCCATAAAGTATATATATTCTTGATCAGCATCAATAGCCGAGTCGATATAGCTATGTCTGTCTGTCCGTCCGTCTGTCCGTCTTCATTAGCGCCTATAGCTCAAAGACCATAAAAGCTAGAGGAACAAAATTTTGTATCCAGACTCCTGTCCTATCGCACTGTTACAAGCGTATTTCAAAATTTCGCCCCGCCCCCTACCGCCCACTCCAAGGACGAAAATCTGTGGCATGCACAATTTTAAAGATACGAGAAAACGAAACGCAGAATCATAGACACTGACCTTATCTATCAGAGTGTTGAATCTGGATCGGATAATAAATATAGCCACAATGAAGAAAACCATTTCGAAACGCATCGTTCCCTCTCGCTCTCTCTTACACACAGGGGTAGGCGCTATGCCTGATCGAATTTTTTGACGCCTAGTTCTCAGAGACTATAAGAGCTAGAACCACCAAACTTTCTATCCAAGCTCCTGTGATATTAAACCGAGACGAGTTTGTTTTTAAATTTGGCCACGCCCCCTTCCGCCCCCACAAAAGATGAAAATCTACAGTTTTGAAGATACGGGAAAACCAAAAACGCAGAATCATAGAAAATGACCATATCTATCAGAGTATTGAATCTGGATCAGATGGGACCATAAATATAGTCAGAAGGAACAAATGAAATTTCAGTGGTTTCCCAAGCGCAGACTGATTCCCTCTCTCTCTCGCACACAGCCGTGTATGTATATGTAGGAAGTAGATAAAAACATGTAGAAATGGCAGATGTAAAAAATGTATGTAAACAAATATGGAAACATCTAATAGATCAAAATTCCGAAAAGGTTCGACTTAAATTTTTTTTTTTTTGGCTAAAATTAAATTTTTCTCTTTTGTGAACATGTAATAAATTACAACAAGCTCACATACATATATACTGACTGTTGCCGCCGAAATTTAAATACAAACGGCCACGTAGGCGCATACGGCAACGCTACCACACAGAAACAACACCATTGACAACACTGCGAAATGACGAATGGGCAACGATAAAAAAACAGCCGGCGAATGCAGGGAAAACGCGAAGCAAGAACACAAAGTTTTTTTAAAGCTCTCTCTTATATTTTATCTCACGAAAATAAATGGAATGCTACACAAATTTGTTTACTTCTTTGCTTCGAAATACCCCGTGCCCCAACATTCTTTAAAAAAACTTTCATTACGCACAAACAACAAACATAATCGTGAACCACGCTTGGATTTCAACAAATTGCGAACTACACAAAGCCGCACGCATACATAATTGCCTACATATACACACACAAGTGTAAAAGCCATGTTTGTGTAATAACTTTGTTGTAGTAGATCGCGCCGAATACAAGCAAACACGACAAAACTAAGTTAAAGTGCACAAGTCTATAACATATAGACTAAAATGCCTATAGAACGAGACGATACGGTCTGCGGCGTCTGCAAAAAGAGCCGTATAACAGAAGGCGTCCAAAACTGGGTGCAATGCGACAAATGCAAGACTTGGCACCACTTTGCTTGTGTTGGTGTGAACAGCACTATTGCGCAGTTGGAATGGACATGCGCCGCATGCAAGGCACCAGCAAGTGATCGCGCTTCAACCAGTAACGGTGGCGCACAGCCCCAAGATCCGGAAAACTTCAGTCCTTTGGACACCATGCAAGTTGACCAGGTCAATGTTGATACATTAAAACTACTTTCAGAAAAAAATCCACACAAGCTGACCCAGCATACACACACACATAACAGCTCAAGTTCCTTGATGTTGGCAATGCTGGAAGAGACACGCGAAGCTGAAAAAAGGTACATAGAGCAGAAATACATGGTTCTTGCACAAGAGCAGGGAACACAGGCTATTTCGTTCCCATCAATTGGACCAAGTGCCTCCCAGTTAGCTGCAAGACAAGTACTACCACCGGATCTGCCCACGTTTAACGGCAATTCGGAGGACTGGCCGATCTTCATAAGCATGTACGAGAACAGCTGCGCAGTGGCCGGCTTTTCAAATGCAGAAAACATGCTTCGGCTCCAGAAGTGTCTTAAGGGAAAAGCTTATGAGTTGGTGCTTGATAAGCTTCTGCTGCCAGCATTAGTCCCAGAAGTGATCAATACCCTAAAAACTTTCTTTGGACGACCGGAACAAATCCTTGACCGTTTGATTGATAAAATTATAAAAATCAACGTACACAAAGATAAATTGGAATCTTTTATAGACTTTGCAATGGCAGTACGCAACGCGTGTGCAACTATGGAGGCCTGCAAATTGAACTCACACCTGGACAACCCATTACTGCTCCGCGAACTCGTCGATAAGTTGCCCACTCAACAAAAATTAAACTGGGCCATGCACCCTCGCAGTGACGTCATCCCAGTCATCAAATCATTCAGCGATTGGTTATACAAGTTAGCCGAAGCAGCATCAACCGTTATACCTGGACCAAGCTCAAGGACTAGCACCGTCAACACTCACGCACAGGTTCGCCATGGATTGGACAGTAACGAAAAACTTCAGTCAGAAGACGATCGGCCACAAGAAGCTACGTCAATTCTCATCTGTGTAATGTGCAAGTCTGCCGAGCACCACGCTGCCCAGTGTGAGAAATTTCAGATGTTGACCGTCGAGGAGAGGCAGCACATTATCAACGAAAGCAAGGCGTGCTATAGATGCCTGAAGACCCACCGCCGCAAATGTTTCTCCAAACGAGATTGTGGCATCGATAACTGCCAATCTAAGCATCACCCACTTCTTCATAAAGACGCACCCAAGGCCGAACTCGTCAGTGCCCACCTGAAAGATAGCAACATAGAAGAACAATACTTCCGTATTTTGCCAGTCACACTTTTGGATAAAGGCTCATCCGTTACGCTAATCGATGACAGCATTATGGGAATTCTTCAGGTTTCCTCGACTCCCGAACCACTTTGCCTGCAATGGACCAGCGAAACCACTCGAGTGGAGAACACATCCGTTCG
Organism: Drosophila helvetica; assembly: GCA_963969585.1. Lineage (NCBI taxonomy): Eukaryota > Metazoa > Arthropoda > Insecta > Diptera > Drosophilidae > Drosophila > Drosophila helvetica. Next base: position 23,692,884 of record OZ018401.1, on the reverse strand, counting down.
AGCTCACATAAAAATATCAGAACCGGGATGCCACAAAATGTTTTGTTCATAAAGACGCACCCAAGGCCGAACTCGTCAGTGCCCACCTGAAAGATAGCAACATAGAAGAACAATACTTCCGTATTTTGCCAGTCACACTTTTGGATAAAGGCTCATCCGTTACGCTAATCGATGACAGCATTATGGGAATTCTTCAGGTTTCCTCGACTCCCGAACCACTTTGCCTGCAATGGACCAGCGAAACCACTCGAGTGGAGAACACATCCGTTCGAGCTCACATAAAAATATCAGAACCGGGATGCCACAAAATGTTTTGGCTCAATAATGTACGTTCAGTAAAAAATCTTGCGCTACCAAAACAAAGTGTCGATGTCAGTAAACTATGCAACAAATATTCCCACCTACAAGGATTGCCAATAAAATCCTACTCAAACGCACAACCAATGCTCCTAATTGGTGCCAACAACTGGGCTTTGGCAGTACCCCGTAAAATTCGTGAAGGACGACGACACGCACCCATCGCATCGAAGTGTACACTAGGATGGTGCATCCAAGGAACAAGTAATACAAACAGACATATTTCCTTGCATCATTGTAGCTGTAATTGGAGTGAAATCGACAAAGCGGTTAAGGAGAGTTTTAACGTAGACCCAATCACACCACGGGAGCTCCACTCTGAAGATGACAAAAAGGCCATGACTATTCTCGAAGAAACTTGTAAAAAAGTTAACGGCCATTATCAAGTTGGCCTGCTTTGGCGAGATAAGAAAGCCATCCTACCGGAAAGCTACTCTGCTGCTTTGAAGCGCCTTGAATGTCTACGAGCTAAAATCAGTAAAGATCCAGACCTGTTCGAAAAAATACAGGGCCAAATTGATAATCTAATATCAAAAGGGTACGCATTTGAACTCGAGCCCGAAGACGCAGCTAACCAGATGGGTCGCGTATGGTATCTGCCGATCTTTATTGCCTTAAATCCAAATAAACCAAGTAAAATAAGGCTAGTCTGGGATGCAGCTGCCAAGAGTCATGGAAAATCACTAAATGATTTTATTTTAAACGGACCTGACTATCTTATTCCACTGACCGATGTTCTAATGGCATTCAGAGTCGGCCAAATTGCCGTGTGTGCAGATATCGCCGAAATGTTCCATCAAGTTACCATTCAAGATAGCGACATGCATGCTCAACGATTTTTATGGCTCCGTAAAGAGAATAAAACTCCAAGAATATTCGTCATGCGCTCAATGACATTTGGAATTAGCTGCGCCCCTTGCATTGCTCACCATGTACGCGACAAAAACGCGGAAGAATTCAAAAATCTAAATCCAAGAGCATACGAGTCCATTACAAAAGCGCACTACGTAGACGACCTCATTGACAGCTACAAAGACGACGATGAAGCAATTGCAGTTGCATCCGCAGTCCGAGATATCCATGCTAAAGGAGGATTCACCATAAGAAACTGGAATTCCAACTCGACCTCTGTACTTCAATACTTTGGAGAACGACAAATCGACAACCAACACCCAAAAGAATTAGGGGGACCGGAAAAGGTACTTGGGATGTATTGGGAACCCTCCAGAGACGTTTTTATGTATATTTTCAGATTTGCGAGACTGAAAAGAGACGTTTTGAATAGTGAAACAGCCCCAACAAAACGCGAAGCCTTACAAGTATTGATGTCCGTGTTCGACCCACTGGGCCTGTTATCATGCTATACCGTTGGTCTGAAGATGCTACTCCAAAAACTATGGCGAGCTGGAATAACATGGGACGAAGAGCTTCCAGATACACTCCTTACATTTTGGACACAATGGAAAAGCGTACTTCTTCAAGCTGGAGAACTGGAATTTCCTCGCTACTACTCCCACCTGCTGCCTAATGCAGACAAGATCGACGTGCATACATTTGTAGACGCAAGCGAAGACGCCTATGCCGCAGTCACCTACCTTCGCATAAAGAGAGGAGAAGACATCGACACGGTATTAGTAGCAGCCAAATGTAAAGTCGCACCATTGAAACCCGTCTCAATACCACGCATGGAGCTTTTGGCAGCCGTAATGGGAGTGGGACTAACAAAAAGAACCATAAACACTCGAGGACTTAGAGTCGATACAAGCACATACTGGTCCGACTCTAAAACCGTTCTTCAATGGTTAACTATGGACCCTCGAAAATTTCAATCCTTCGTTATGCATAGAGTTGGTGAGATCATGGATAACACCAACCGTAATCAGTGGCGCTGGATTCCTACGAAGGAAAACGTTGCAGACTCAGCTACAAAATTCTTCAAAACTCCCGATGCATCCAGATGGATCCAAGGCCCACAATTCCTTAGACAATCAGAAGAAAAATGGCCACACCAAGATGTCGTTTTTGATAAGAATACCGACCAATCCGAATTACGTAAGCATGTCTTCATAATAACGAAACTTAAGCACTTCGATTTTGCAGTGGAATATTTTTCGGACTGGAGACGTCTATATAGGGCCGTAGCGATCTTCATCCTTTATATGCAAAGGCTACGAGCAAAATGCACCGGAAAATCACTGCCAAAATCTCTGAGTCTTGAAATCATACATGCAGCAAAGTCGTGGCTATTTAAACAATCGCAGTCCAAAGCATATTCTATCGAAATCGGCTCCCTTAAAAACCATTCAGCTGTGGACAAGTCAAGCCCATTAATTGCTCTGAACGTTTACCTAGACGCAGAAGACATCATACGTGTACAAGGAAGAGCAGATCGCCTGAATCCAAAAGAAGACGCCATCGTATTGCCAAAAGAGTGCAGAGTCGCCTTTTTAGTAGCAAAGTACTACCACGAAAAATCTCACCACATTCTCCACGAGTCAACTATCAACCTAATTCGAAGCACATTTTATATACCACGTCTACGAGTATTGTACAAAGCCGTACGTAAGAGATGTCAAAATGCAAAATCGCCAATTCGACACCAAAGATACCCCAAATGGCACCTGTACCAGCTGCCAGACTAGCCTGCTTTGAAAGACCCTTTACATATACGGGTGTCGATTATTTCGGTCCCATATTAGTGAACGTTGGAAGGCACAAGGAAAAGCGTTGGGGAGTCCTATTTACATGCCTCACATTGAGAGCAATACACTTAGAAGTAGCACACAAGCTTGACGTAAGCTCATGTATAATGTGCCTGAAGAATTTCATGGCCCTCCGTGGGACTCCAAAAGAAATCTTCTCCGACAATGGAACTAACTTCAGAGCCACTGAAAAGGTCGTAAAGGAGGAACTGAAGCAAATCAACTTTGAAGAAATCACCATCCACTACGAAGCTTTTAAATGGAGTTTCAACCCACCAGCTGCACCCCACATGGGAGGAGCGTGGGGACGACTAGTTAGATCTGTGAAGACTGTCCTAAAATCGATCTGCCCATCAAATAATTTCAATGATGAGACCCTCCGAGCAGCTCTAATGGAAGCTGAAACCATTATTAACTCCAGACCAGTAACCTTTGTCTCCATAGATTCAGCAGACGATGATGCCCTTACTCCAAATCACCTGCTTCTAGGATCACCGAGTGGCTACAAGCCAATGACAGAAGACAACACTGATCTAAGGCTGCGTTGGCATCAATCGCGACTGTTCGCCGATCAATTCTGGAAGCGTTGGGTAAAAGAATATACACCAACACTGACTAGACGCAGCAAGTGGTTCACCAAACGCCCGCCAGTAGCTATAGGAGATATAGTCATCGTTATTGACGACCAGCTGCCTAGGAACCTGTGGCTAAAGGGGCGTATTAGCGACGTAGTAACAGCCAAAGATGGACAAGTTCGCAGAGCTACAGTATGGACACCCAAAGGGATAATGGTCCGCCCAGTGGCCAAATTAGCAGTCTTGGATGTCGGCTTTAAAGAAGGTGAACATCCGAAGGACCTTCACGGGGGGGGGGAATGTTGCCGCCGAAATTTAAATACAAACGGCCACGTAGGCGCATACGGCAACGCTACCACCCAGAAACAACACCATTGACAACACTACGAAATGACGAATGGGCAACGATAAAAAAACAGCCGGCGAATGCAGGGAAAACGCGAAGCAAGAACACAAAGTTTTTTTAAAGCTCTCTCTAATATTTTATCTCACGAAAATAAATGGAATGCTACACAAATTTGTTTACTTCTTTGCTTCGAAATACCCCGTGCCCCAACACTGACTGAGTACCGGGTATAAAGAAGAGCCGCGGCGTAGACGCGGCTCACAACGTTCCCCCTCGTTTGTTCTAATTCTTTCCTATCTTCTTGATCTAAAGTGCCGAATAGGTATTTGTAAGCGGTACGTACTATGTTAATTACACCTCTCCTGTTACGTTTGGCTATCTTTAGTCCATTTATTTCCCTATTCAGTTTATCTACTAAATATTTGACTTGTATTTCGTTCTCGAAATCTTTAGCCATTATTAAAAGGTTATTATATGTTTCTTCGGTTTTAGTTACATTTATTTTTAGATAGTGGTACTCAAAGTTAGTTGGCAGATCGATGGATCCGGTTTTAAACATTAAGTATCCGTTTCTGGACTGAATTGGGTTTATTTCAATATTTTGTCCATTAGTTGTGTCTATCAGGAGCGTAAGGAAGATGAAGATCTTAATTAGGCTGCTGCTGATTGTTCGCATCGGTTTCGGGGTCTGGCCTGGAATTGTCGTATTTGCTAAGGTTAATTTTCTTTTTCTTTTTAAACTTAGATTTATAGTGCGTTATCTTTCTTCCTCTCTTTTTCTCTTCGTAGTGATTTTCATCTAACTTTGTTATTTCTCCTGTCTTTTTGAAAGGGTTAGTTATCTTGGACATTACTAATGGTGATTGTCTAAATCGTGTGTCCACTTCAAACTCGTTACGACGTTTGTTCAACTGGTTGATTTGTTTTACCTTATTTAGTTGGGTGTCGTAATCTGGAGTTCCGGCGTATATGAAAATATCCGCTGGTGTTCGGTTTGTAGTATTGTGTCTTGTCTTGTGGTTGTAAGTATACAGGATCGATTCGAACTTGGTATACTTTGTTTCTGGATCGTTTTCACTTGTTATTATCCTTAACTTTTCGTTAACGGTTTTGTGGAATCGTTCGATGTCCTAAATGCCGTTTTTACTGGATGTGATCTCTATTTTTACCTCTTCCGAGATTAGCCATGCTTGCAAAGCTGCGCACATGAAAGCTGAATCTTTATCGGCTTTTATTTCTTGAGATTTACCCATCTCATTAATATGGCTCTTTTTGCTTCGAGCCAGTCGCTGCTGTTTACTTCTACGAGGGTGGCGAACTTGGAATAAATATCTATGCATGATAGAAACTGTTGGTTGCCTATGAGATAGAAGTCCATCACGTATCGTTCTCTAACGTTTTGTATTTCAGGGGTTATTTCGAATGCCAATTTTGTGTCTCTATGCTCGGTTTTGGCAATATTGCACGTGGGACATTCGTTTATGATGTTCTGGATGAGTTTCTGGTAGTCTGGGTAGTAATATTTCCCTTTAAACCAATTGACGGTCTTTTCTATTCCCGGATGAAGTAATTCTTTGTGGGTTTTCATGATCAGTTGCTTAAATTCTGAATAGTTTGAAAGGTCGATCAGTTTAGTACTAGACTTCATGACTTTCGTGAAGCTGTTAGGACTGATTATTTCCAAGAAAGCTTGTTGGAATATTGGAAAGTCGGTGGAAATATAAAGCGCTCTTTTTCGTGCATACGTATTCCTTGATAATTTCTTTAGCTAAACTGTTGGTCATTTCTTTATAAGTGATTTTTATCAGCTTATGGAAATAGTGATTTGTGACTACTTCGTCGTTATCTCCCTTTATGAACTCAATCTGGCGGTTGAAATAGTTGACGGGTCGTTCGATTAGAGGAATATGGTTGAGGTTATCATCGTGTGCGCTGTGTATTGTGGCGCCTGCACTATCGGAAACCTCTCCAAGTAAGTTTTCGTTAACTTTTACTCAGGACAATGCGTCTGCTACGTGGTTTTCCTTGCCAGGTAAATATTTGATTTTAAAGTCAAATTCATTCAATTTTATCTTCCACCGTTGCAGCTTCATGTTGGGTTCCTTGAGGTTATTCAACCAGACCAAAGGTTTATGGTCACTAAGTATTTCGAACGTTCTTCCGAATAGGTATGATCGGAAATACTTGGTTGCCCATACAATCGCTAGCAATTCCTTTTCAATGGCGGAGTAATTGATCTCGTGTTCGTTCAGCGTTCGGCTGGCGTAACAGATTGGCTTATGGTCCTGTGATAGAACCGCTCCTATAGCCATGTTACTAGCGTCTGTAGTGACTGAGAACATTTTGTTGAAGTCTGGATATACGAGAATTGGGTCTGAGGTCATGAGTACTTTTAGTCTCTCAAATGCCTCGACATATTTTTCTTCTTTAGGATCTATGACAGCTCGCTTCTTTAATTTGAGAGTCATAGGCTTTGCTATGTTCGCGAAATTAGGAATAAACTTCCTAAAAAATCCGCATAGTCCTATGAATGACTTGATTTGTTTCGTAGTTTTTGGTATCGGGAATCCGATTATGGCTGAGATCTGTTTTGGATTTGGTATGATTCCTTCTGGTGTAACTACATGACCTGGGAACTCAGTTTCTTTCTTCAGAAACTCACACTTATCCATTTGAAGCTTGAGATTTGCGTCTCTTAACTTCCCGCAAACCTTTCTTAGTGACAAAAGATGTTCTTCCAACGAAGTGGAGAAAATTATAATGTCGTCTAAGTATACTAGACAATCATTAAACATCAATTCTTCCAAAAGATCGTTCATGGATCTTTGGAATGTTGCTGGGGCATTTGTTAGCCCGAACGGCATTCGTGTATACTCGTAATGGCCGTGTTTGGTTGAAAACGCTGTTTTCATGATCGACGAAGGTTCCATTGGAATTTTATGGAAACCTTTGGCTAAATCAATCATCCATTCTGGGTGCAGGAAATTTATCCTTGATAGTTATTTTATTGAGACCTCTATGGTTATACTTCTGTTCTCCAGATGCATCTATCTTTTTGGGGATCATTGAAATGGGGGAACAGTAAGGCGATTTCGACTTACGAATTATTCCTTGTGCCATCATATTTTTGATCTGCTTATTGACTTCCTCGTCATGTATTTGCGCGTATTTGTACGGCCTCCGGTATACCGGGTCTTCGTGCTGTGTTTGAATCGCGTGCTTGACAGTACTTGTGAAAGTCAAATTGTCACCTTCTCTATACTGTAAGTCGCTGAACTCGTATAGCACTTTCTTCAACTTCTCTTTTTCTTCTTCGTTCAAGTGTTCTATTCTAAGTTCATGACATTCCCTCAATTCGTTATCAAGAGCGGAAGTGAAGTATTGATCCCTATCCGAGGATGAATCGAGGCACTTCCGTGCGGTCTCGACTTTTTCAATAACTTTTCCACTAGAGATAATTGGGAATATCCTTTTTCCTAACGTTACAGTGTTATCCCTGTAGTTGGTTACGGCTTGGCTGGCCATCAGATATTCTCTGCCCAATAGGATATCGTAATTTTTGGAAAAATCGAACACGTAGAACTTCTGCTCGGTTGGGCAGACTTTGTTGGGGGGCCTTATTATACTACTTGTTAATCTGACAGGTCCGTTGATGGTATGGACCTTGAGGTTTTCTTTGTTTGTGGTGGCCTTCAGGAAATTTTCTTTTATTATGTTAATGGAAGATCCCGAATCCACTATACCTCTTAATACTTTGTTGTTTAGGGTAATATTTATATAGGGTCCCCCTCGGTTTCTTCCGAGGCTGCTTGATGAAAATTTACATCCATTTTCATTTGTCCGCTATCACTTTCCCTCATTCTTTTTGTCGGCTGATTGGGTTTGCTACTACTAGACTGGTTTTGATTGCTCTGGTAATTGGTTAGGTTTTGTGCCTGGGCTTGGTTCAATGAATTGCGAAACTCGCGGTATAATCCCGGGTTGCTATAATTGTTTCGCGGAGCGTTACTTGAACCGAATGAATTCTGATTAGGATGAGTATTGACACTATAGTTTGGGTAGTAATTCCCTTCATTTTTGCTAACTGAATTGGGTGACTTTTGAGCTGTTTTATTGTTACTTTTATCCTCGGCCCTGGCTTCATATAAGCCCTCTTCTTGAGCGGCCCTGAGGTTGGATAAGGTAGTTATATCTTTTCTAACAAGGGTCATAAAAAGCCTATCAGGTAATTTCTTTGATATTACATCTTTAATGGTATTTTTCAGAGCGTTTTTATAGATTTCAATATTGGTTGCTTCTGTCTCTAGTGATAACTTATTACTAACAATTAATGCTTTATTCTCTTTATCTTCGATGAACTTACGGAGACTTCCAGTGAACTTAATAAATTTGAAATAAATTTGACGCAGGAGGTCCTCGTATGGGGTGTGGTTTTAAATTCATCGATCAATGTTTCCTTTAATTCCTGCCATGTGTTTGGCTGTTTCATCTGTGATGCTCTTTAAGCATCGCCCGTTACTTGAACTTCCACTGCTCCGAATAGTATACGCTGTTGTCTTACTTCTTGCGTAGGGTATAATTCTTGGATGTACTCGATTCTTTTTATAAACGAGCTCAGTTGTCCAACTGAGCCGTCGTATGCTGGCACTTGTCTAATAGACAGTAGTGCTTGATTCAAATGAATTTCACTTAAGCTTGATGGCGGTAATGCCATTTTAACTGTTTTTTTGGGGTATCGTTTTATTTTGGACAATGTGCTAAGTTTCACTTCACTTGTTTTTAAACTCAACGTTTCGTTGCACTTGCTGTGGTTTTTGCTTTGGGTAAGTCTGGTGTATTTATGAATTTTGGGTTTTGGTAAAAGTGTGTTGCTTATTTTCACTTCACTGTTATTACACTCCACTGGTGTAAATTTGGTTCGTTTAATGCTTTTATGTTGCCTAGTGCATCGGTTGCACCTAGATTCTTTGGCGGATTCACTTGGTTAACTTGTTTCGCTAATCTCCCGCAATCTAGTCGTATAGATTGCTTCTAATAGATTAGTACCGTAACGATAGTGTTGAATTGTGAATCCTACCGGCTGCGCCAATAACAATTCCAAAGTTCGTATGTGGGTTTTTAAAAAGATTTATTTAACCGTAACTTATTTTAGAACATAGGATGATTTGAATTCCCCGACCTAATGTAAGAAAGTCTCAAACGGAACTCATTTCCTCTTTTCGAGATCTTGATCTCGAAACCTCCTTTAGAAATCTTTAAAGCTTAGTTTCTTAAGCTTTCCACTTCGGGGCTGAATCGGTCTTCGGATGCGTCGGGGATGGCTTCGGTTGTGAGAGGCGCTGCTTTCGTGAGAGCGACTGATAAACAATGCGTTGGCCTACGTGAGGATGGCGTGGGAGATGCGTCGGCTCAGATGAGAGGGTGGCGTGGGAGATGCGTCGGCTTAGATGAGAGGGTGGCGTGGGAGATGCGTCGGCTTAGATGAGAGGGCGGCCGCATCTGGTGATCGGTATTGGATTTCGTCTGGGAAAGCTCATTTGTTTACAAGAACTATTGGAGTGTGGGAACGAACTGATAACGGAGTGGTCAGTGTCGTTTGATCGGAATGCATGAGACTTCCTGTTGATCTCCGCTTGGCGACTCATGCGTTTGTTTATGCAGGTGTTAGGGTGTCTCATCTTATGTTTCTCTTATCTCTGTTAGATATTTGGATATGGGTACATGGGTGTAAGGGCAAGTGCTAGAGCATATGCATAATGTGTATTGGTATTGGTGTGATTATGAATGTGGTCTAGTGCTTAACATATAAATGATGCGTAATATGGTGTGGAGCATTATGGATATGTTACTATATGTATAATTAATAAAATGCTACATTTAAAAAATATTTATTTCCAATGGTTTCTTTTTTACTTTTGATTGGTTGAATTTCGCTTCTTCCTATTACATTTTACATCCCCCAAAGAGAATCATAGGATTTTTGTAAGCTGGTTTTCCAAGTTAGGATTACACAAAAAGAATAAATGGATTTCAGGTAGAATACAGGTCCAGGTGTATTTATTGGTTCAATTTCACATTCTATTATACAAGGTACATTTATATAGTGCCATATATATTTAAAGAAATGCACAGATTATTTTAATTGTTATTATCAATAAAATATGCATATTAAAGTCAAATCTCAGCCAAAACAGCTTAGTTCCAGAACATAATTAACATTGATAAAATGATGATTCCGATTTTGAATAACTAAAGTTGTGGACTTTAAAGGTGTGTTTTTTCAGTCCATTGCGGGTAGTAAACAATTTTTTTACACAACACAACTCGCAATGAAATGCAGTAATTTCGAATCGTGAATGAACTAAATCATCATATGTACAAAAATGGTAACTATTTCATTATGTGTATATAATGTATTCATGTTGTCGGTTTTATATATAGACAGAAAACCCACAACCAATCAGATTTAAGACATCTGGCTTTTACAATATTAGAACTATTAGTTATCATCCCTCAATTATGTACTAATGAGAGTATAAAAGACCATGAAATCTTGATTAAATAATTTAGTATAAAACAGTTAGTAGTTTGAATAGTTTCTATTATTATAATGGTATATAAACAATTCTTCATTTTCTTATATAAAAGGATATTAATAACGAGGGGGAACGTTATGAGCCGCGTCTGCGCCGCGGCTCTACTTTATACCCGGTACTCAGTCAGTATATATGTATGTGAGCTTGTTGTAATTTATTACATGTTCGCAAAAGGGAAAAATTTAATTTTAGCCAAAAAAAAAAAAATTTAAGTCGAACCTTTTCGGAGATTTTGATCTATTAGATGTTTCCATATTTGTTTACATAAATTTCTTACATCTGCCATTTCTACATGTTTTTATCTACTTCCTACATATAAATACACGGCTGTGTGCGAGAGAGAGAGGGAATGAGTCTGCGCTTGGAAGGCCACTGAAATTTCATTTGTTCCTTCTGACTATATTTATGATCCGATCTGATCCAAATTCAATACTCTGATAGATATAGTCATTTTCTATGATTCTGCGTTTTTTGTTTTCCCGTATCTTCAAAATTGTAGATTTTCATCTTTTGTGAGGGCGGAAGGGGGCGTGGCCAAATTTTAAAACAAACTCGTCTCGGTTTGATATCACAGGAGCTTGGATAGAAAGTTTGGTGGTTCTAGCTCTTATAGTCTCTGAGAACTAGGCGTCAAAAAATTCGATCAGGCATAGCGCCTACCCCTGTGTGTGAGAGAGAGCGAGAGGGAACGATGCATTTCAAAATGGTTTTCTTCATTGTAGCTATATTTATCATCTGATCTGATCCAGATTCAACAATCGGATAGATATGCTCATTCTCTATGATTCTGCGTTTAGTTTAGTTTTCTTGTATCTTTAAAATTGTGCATGCCACAGATTTTCGTCCTTGGAGTGGGCGGAAGGGGGCGGGGCGAAATTTTGAAATACACTTGTAACAGTGCGATAGGACAGGAGTCTGGATACAAAATAGTGTTCCCCTAGCTTTTATGGTCTTTGAGCTTTAGGCGCTAATGAAGACGGACAGACGGACGGACGGACAGACGGACGGACAGACAGACATAGCTATATCGACTCGGCTATTGATGCTGATCAAGAATATATATACTTTATGGGGTCGGAAACGCTTCCTTCTGGGTGTTACACACATTAATTTTTTGCACAAATCTAATATACCCCTTTACTCTTCGAGTACCGGGTATAATAAAATGTGTATGCACTTAGGCTTTCCTAGAGATACTTAACGAGGTAAAGCCAGCGATTGGATACACCGAGGTAGAGAATCTATGTATAGGATTTGAGTACAAGATCACTGGATGTAAACTCAAAAAAACAACATTTGGAAATAAAGTAGTCCTTTATTTAAGTGATAAGGACAACGAACAACTTTGGATATTTTTACCTAAGAGTTATGTTAACAAAGCAAATAAAACTTTTTTTGATGCAATTCGAAGAAATGATCTTCGAAGATCATGTTACAACATTGGAAAACTTGATGGTCATATTGGAGGATTGGGAGGAAAAGGAGCTCCAGCCCTCAACGTTCGGATTCCATTAGAAGCTGTGTCCCTGGAGTGACGATGATGCTCTCGATGGACCTGGCACATGCCTGTGTCATACTTTACCGGCAAAGAAAGCCCAAGCAGTAGATTTAATGTTAAAATATTATAATTCAAACAAAAAAATTAATCCTAAGTCAAAAAATCAATAAAATATATTTTATTTACTTTAAAACAATATTGTGTTTTTTATTTAAAACAAATTTTCTTGAACATTTTCATGATTAACTTATCATTATAATTAAAATCATTTTTCTTAAATGGTTTTAAAAACAATTTAATGTTTTTTGTTTGCTTTTAAAGATACCATATAAGATACAGTAATGACCACATGTATTGGAAAAATATCCTTGCAGTGGTTGTTTGTTAAAAGTAACCTTAATTGAATTTGTCCTTAATAATTTTAAGAATCCTTTCTTCTGAGAATATTGACCGTATGAACAAAAAATTCTGCTGAATCTTTGCTAGCAAAGTAAAAAGCAACCCAATGAGTTCCTGGTTGACTTGAAGAATCTGTGTTCGCTATTATAAAAGCAGGATATTTCGATATGACTTTGGGTAGCTTATCAGAGGGATAAACTCCTTTAAAAATTTTGTTTGTTTTTGAATGCTTGGAAAGCAAATTATCGATTTGCAATGTATTCATTTTTACAATAGATCGCGAATATTTCGATGTTTATCAAAATCAATCATTGAGTCACATTCACAGTACACTAGACAAGTAACTGTTTCGGTAAGAGGTTCAGAAAATCTTCCTTCAACTCGGATGGCACCTTGAGATTATTAAATTTGAGCATACAGTTGATTTGTGATGGTCTGCAGTTAACTTAAATGCTAATATAAAACTATTTTTATCAAACATTTCCTTTGTAATTTGTAAGCCGCGATCATAATGTTTTATTCCACTTGATCTGAATAGCATATTATATCCTCTAGAGCTTTGAGCATTTTCAGAGTTTGAGAAATCAAATTCAAGAGCCTGCGATGGTACTTGCACCCCATTAACCAATAGATTAAAGCGTTGAATTTTAAATGATTAAAATGGAAGGGATCCATTGTTCGATTTCCAGAATATGATTTATTTTTTACCATGCAAAAAGACAAACAATTAGGAAGCTTGTCCAATAACTGCGTTGTCAATCGATAATGTATTATTTCCAGGATATATTGTGAATGATTTTACTTGAACTTTGCTGTATGGATAAATGGCATTTTTAGTTTGTCAAACATGATGATGGGCCAATAAAATGCTTGGATTAACAGTTATGTGGTTCATGAATAGTTGTGCTTCCAATATCTTAATATTTGATTCAGTTTCAGATTCCATTAAATAAAATGCTGTTTTTTTCAATATTAATATATTATTAAATTCTCAAATCAACATTATTTATATGCAGCTTTGGTTGATTAAATATGTATCCATGAACTTTTCCGAATAGTTAAACCTTATTACTGTTTTGAAAAATATTTTTGAGCAAAATGGGTCCATCGGTATTAACATATCTACCAGATAATAGTTTACCATAATTAGGATAATAACCTTGCGTGGCTAAGTGACTTTCAGTGACGTCACTACTATAGTTTAGAATCGTTTGTAAATACGATCTATAATGATAGTTATTATCACTCTTAGAAACCAATATATTATTTAAATATACCGACGAACTTCTGAAGATTGAATGCAAAATATTATTCACTACTCCAACATTGTTTCCTTCAATGTTGGTATTATCATTTTTTATTAGTTGAACAACAAGTCTTAAGTAAACACTTGACAGGCCTCGATATGTTTCACCATTTCCTAAGCAAACGAATTCAATTGAAGAGGCACTGTCCAACGAAGCAATTGGGTTGTATGAAACTTCTTCAGTTCTCAGAATATAACTTTGTGTAGGATGGGGTTCAAACAGATCCAATTCGCTTTTCATACATTCAATAAGGGTGGTCCTTTTGATTAAGAAAAAATGTCTCTTATAGTTGATTTCTTTGTTGATTTTTTCCTTTTTGATCTCGGCTGCTTATGATTACGTCCTTGTTTAGTTGGTAAATGAGATTGTTTTTTCCTAGCCCTTCTCTTTTTATTCTTTTTACCTTCACCATTTTGGTATCGTGTAAATTTATGAATGGCTTTACTTGACAAATTTTGCAACGCAATTTTGTTTTGTTCTTGGATAATTTTTCTTAGAGGTTTTCGACCAAACTCATTTATTACAGCATTTCCAGTCTCAGAAGCTTGATTTTTAATAGCGCTTATTCCCGAAAGGAATAATGGTTTTATGTAATTAAAAAGGCCGATCAAAAATTTCAATGGGATAGTATTCAATATTTTTGAATTGTATAAGTTGTTCCTTTCCATTATAATGTAATACTCGAAGACACCGAGGTCTCTTGTTTCCCACACATCTTGGTTTGATAATGTCGGTGTAAACAAAAATCAACCCGTTTTCAAAGTATTCCGAATCTTCTGATTCATTTTCATATCTAAATGTTTCTCCATTTACTAAGCTAATCACGAATTCTGTTGTTTCTGAAGATACAAGAGAGGTGTTCTCAGGCATGGTTTTTATACATTTATTTAGATATAAGTCTGTAATTCCTACTTCCCATTCATCGTTCATGTTTTCAGGAATATTTACAATGTTTGTAAATGCACATTTAACGTTATCATGATATACATTTAACGAATCATTAGTGAGTAATGTCACGAAATATACCATTTTTAATGTTCTTTTTAGTTAATTAATTATAGGAAAGCCAATTAATTTTGTTTTTCCCAATTTGAACGGGGTTTCTGGTTCTAACAGAACGTCTCAACTTTTCTAGTCCACTTACGTGTTTTAAATCTTGAAATGGATTTAGTTCACTTTTATACCTTTTAAGTTGAACTCGTAGTTTCCGCTGCTTATCAGTAAGATTCACCTTATTTAATGCTTGTTTGATGTGTGCGTGTCTAAAAATTAAGTATTAGCAGATTTACGTTTATTATTCTTTGACCTTATCGATTTTTCAGACTTCAAAACTTCATCATCGCTGTCGATAGGTACAGGAGGATACTCATTGTCGACAGAGAGTTCATTTTTTAAAAAATCATTATTATTATTGTTAAGAATATAAGTGCTGGGCTTTGAATCTAACCATACCGACTCGTCTTGTGTTTGTATCCCAATGCTTTGGGGTGATGAAAGTGGGGTTGTCTGCCTAGGTCGTAAATCCATTGTCTTATTTCTTTTCTTATTTTGAGAGTAACACAGTTTTATTTTATCCATTTATCAAAGTCACTAGTTTTTGTATCATTTAAAATTGGTAAAAATGTTATATTAATTAAATCGTTTTCCTTTTCACTATTTATCAATTTTTTATATTCACTAGGATTCATTAAAATTATTTTGTTTAATTGATGCTTATTTTTAAGCATTGTTCAATAGTTTTCCAAAAATCCCCGAAAGCAATGAACTTAATAAAATTGGTAAAAACCCACCTTTTTGAATTAGAACTTTTCGCTTGGAATTTATTGACCGTTTTGAACATGAAATAAGACGTAATGCATTTTGATACTTTTTTAGAGAATTTAGTTGTCCTTTTGATATCTTATGATTTCCTCGTAATTGTTGGAAATATATTGGGTTTATTTGAGAGACGCGTAGTGGTTCGGTTGAACATTTATTTGAGTGTGTCCGGAAATGAGAACCATACATTATACGTACATACAAAGCAGTGTGGCCAGATTATTGTTGCTTATTAAATGGGAAATATCGATTACATTTTTAACACTTCTTCTTAAGCTACATATAATCATTTTAAACTAACGCATGTTTATCTTTGTCATTCCAAATAATTTAACAAAATCGTCGTGCTTTTGCTTGCTTAAACATTTTGTCAGTAGATCTGCAACATTGCCGTTTGTGGATACGTATTCCAGTATCATTACATTCTACTTTTTCGCGAACAAAATGATACTTAATATCAATGTGCTTGGTGCGTTTGTGGTGTACCGGATTTTTGCCAATATGCTGCGAGCTTATGTTGTCGCCATAGATGGTTAGCGGCTCTGCAACAGTTGACCAACCAATCTCGTTCAGAAGTCTTCGTAAATAAGCGGCCTCCTTAGCAGCCATAGATAGAGCTATTTATTCAGCTTCGGTGCTGCTCAATGCGACAACAGTTTGCTTAGTTGAAGTCCAAGAAAACGCACTGCCTGCTAGAAAAAATGCGTAGCCACTATAAGATCTTCTATCGAGCCTGTCATTGGCCCAATCTGCATCTGCGAAGCCTCTTACTGGTTCGCCACACTTGCGGTATGTGATGCCCAAATTCTTCGTACCAGCCAGATACCTTAGAATGTGTTTTGCAGCAGTCTCGTGTTCTGCATGCGGATCAGTATTTCGTTGCGACAGTTTGCTTACTGCGTGCAAAATGTCCGGTCGGCTCAAGACGGCTTAATACATAAGGGAACCAATTAATGACTGATATTGTGTTATATTCACCTTGACACAATTATCGTTAATGCAGTCAACTTGATAACCTGGGTCGAGCGGTGTGCTGACTGGACGGCACTTGCTCATGCCATACGTCTCCAATAGTCCTTGAATATGCGATTTCTGGCAAAGCGAAATTGAACCCTGTTCACCGTCTCGCTCGATTTCCATTCCTAGGAAATAGTTTATGGGGCCGCCATCGTGCAACTTGAAGTTTGATGCGATCTTCTTCTTATTTACGGCTATATCTTTTTTGTTTGGACACGCAATAATTAAATCGTCGACGTATACTGCAATATAGCTGTATGTTTGTTTATCTTTCTTGACGTACAAGCATGCCTCGTCCTTGCATCTCTTGAAGCCCATGGTAATGTAATGTATTTAGCACTATCTCCACTAATGCTTTGACCAACTCAATTATTTTTATTTTTATTATTATTTTCCCTTTTGAGCACATACAATAAATGTTTGTTCGCTTTCAGCCGATTGAGATTCTTTTTGCAAACCATTTCATCTGAAAAGCAAACTGTATACACAGAATTAAAAATATCTGTTCGAAACCTAAGAAGATCATTTATTCCCTGAGTAAGATCTATAACTAAATAACCATGAGGTTCATCTGTCACCTCCTTATATATTCTGAAGAGTTGCTGAGAATTTTCTGGATAAATTTGTCTTGCTAAGCATTGAAATTGTAGTTTATCTCTAGGGTTTTTGAACGCAACGATGTATTTCTTGTTTAGTGAAATATCTCGAGTATGTGATGATTTATGAAATATATTTTGTGTGACTACTATTACAGATTAATTCCTATGATGTGATCCCTTCGTAAATAGTTAACATACGTTTTTATTAAATGCACCCATCATAAAGTCATCTAGTATTAATAGAATAGGGTCATTATTTTCATTTTAAATTTTTTCGGGAACTCCTTTATAGTATTCAATGTTGTTAAAATTTGGTTTAGCATGCTCTTCTCCATAACACCAAAGCATTCCTTTTGTTTATTAAATTTTCTAAAAACGTTGTAAAAGGATGTATAAATTGCTTAAACATTTTAGGATTTTTTGTTAAAGTTTTATATATTGATAATATATAAATTTTTAGATCATAAAAACAATTTATTTAGATTTCTACTGGTCGCGTTTTTTGTGGCAGTTCTTTTCGAAATGAGTATCAGATCCACAATAAATGCAATAAACGATTTGTGTCTATCCCCTGTTGCGGGGATCATTTTCAAACAAACGCTTAAAGGTATCCATTTTAAACAACTATTTAATACAAGTGCTTAATACAAACTGAAATTTTAAACATATGAGTTACCATTACAGTATACATCGTAATTAGAATTTTCCAATATAACTAGAAGCTTAAATAAATTATTTAAAGCACATCTAAGAGGAACTTTTTTGTGAATTCTACAGTTGGTAAAAAAATTCAGATACAAGGTTAGACTTTTTCCTATATCGATATCAAAAATATTATTTTTTAAATATTTTGATAAAAACTTTTTCTTAATTTCACCACGTACAATGACGGTACTAAGTCTGTTTAATGATGAAAGTATTTCTCCTGAGCTTAAATATGAAATTTTACCATCTGACCATTCCAATCCATTTATTGTTTGACGATGTATGTTTTTCTGTTTAATCATTTCATTGTCCAATTCATTTGGGTGATACGGTGGTTTAAAATGAAAGAAGTTTGGTGTTACTGTTCCGGTTTGCATAAACGCTAATTCCTTAATGAAAAGTTGTTTATTATTTCCAAAGAGGGACTGAAAATCAACTATAACTCTAGAATTCCTGTCGATTGTGTTCATGTTGGTTTGAGATATTGTAAGAAGCTGAATGAGTCGGCAATATCTATATCCTTTATATACAGCCCAATTCCGTAAGAGTTCGTAGTTTATCAAAAGCATTCAACCCTAATGGACATGCTTCAATCAAAGATAATTAGGTTTACTAGAAAGAAGCAGGACCACGAAGTCATTTTCGGTCTCGAATATTATGTGGTACATAATTTAAAGCTAGAATGCGGATTTCAACTACAAGAAAATGCACTCCAATGATCTTGATGCAGCAAAGCAAGAACAATTTCGTTGGTTTAGATAAGGAGGAATGGGTGCAATTGGTTACATACAAGGAATATATGTGGGCTGGGTTTTGCGTTCCCTGGACAAACGAGCAAACGCGAATTCGCCCCCAGGCGAATTTCCAGTCAGCACGAAGAGCGCACAATGGAGAGAGAGCAGCGAGGGAGATCAGCGAGAGAGAGCAGCGCGAGCAGTTGGAGGACAACCACCGACGAAAAGGGTTGCGTGTAGAACAAAACGACGACGACGTCCAATTTTAGTTCCTTGTATCTTTAATATCAATATTACTGTACCGAAACCTTTATTTTAACCTTACTCTGATTAATAAACAAAAAACCCCACAATTGGGAGCTCGTGCGGGATCGGAGTGAAGGAAACGAAGTGACGGTACGACGGCGGTGCAAGCAACGGAACTTGGAACAAAAAACGACGCGGAGTTTAACAAATTTAAACAGCGGGGAAAAAGAAATAGACGATTTTTTTTATCTCAGCAAAATGACGTGTTTGAACGAGTTAATTCCAAAAAGCCTACGAGGGGCAACGAAATCGAGCATTTGTGCATTGCACAAATTCGTGTTTGAAAAAGAAGGAGACCGAAATAATAGAAGCCGGTTGCGCGAATTTAGTGGATTCGAATACGACGAAAACGACGCCAGATTCTTAGCAAAGCGCGTATACATACAAGCAAAGCTAACGGACCGTGATCTTGTTTCAATATGTGTTACATTGAAAATAAATCACAATGCGGAAAATTTGGAACTTCATATTTTTCGGAATTTGATGGAAGGCAGGCTGCTGCAAAACAACAACGACGATGAGAACAACGACGATGATGAAGACGACGCTGATAAAGACGAGGAAAAAGACGCAAGCGACGAGAATGGTATAGATCAAAACGAAGGCGAACAAAACGACGAAGAAGCTGTGTACGAGAGGCGCTCGAGCGAGCGAGACAACTACAGCGACGTACATAACATACACACAAGCGAAATCCCAACAACAAGCCGAAAAGGGAATACAGATAGAAGTAACGTGCAAAGACAAAACTACGATGAGGTGGTCGCGCCACGTTTTGCCATAAGTTTCCGCGACATAGAAGACTCTATCCGAGTGTTTGATGGCTCTAATGCAGGGCTCGGCACGGCCCTATCTAATGAGGATAGGAAATTGTCTCTGCTGCTGCGCTGCCGCTCACGGACAGTATAAAAAAGCAGCAAGCCTTCGTGTGGCTTCGGCAATGCGACTTCGGCTGTTGCTATCTCGTTTTTTAGACTGCGTGTGCCGTAAAATGTTTTCAGTTGCTGCTGAGCCGTGGAGAAGGCAACACCACGCTGCGCAACTGTTTGATTTAACACTGGGAGAAAATTATGTTCAACGAGAAGTGGGAAGAAAATTCTTTTTTTCATCTAAAATATGGATGGCGATGCGCAATGCGTTATATGCTATTATATTGCCTGCAAATGCGATTCATTTGCTATTGAAAGACATTTTAATAATTTGTATTTTATACGACAGTTTCCGCATGAAACATTTGCCATTTAACTAAAAATTTTGTCGCAGTGTAAAGCAGTAAACCGGTTTCGCCATCAGGCATGTTCGGGTTTTTGCTACACACACCAGCATGTTGAGTGTATGCGTGCCGAGCCCTGCTCTAATGATATAGCCGTCGAGGAATGGATAACAGAATTCGAAGAACAGGCTGAGTTCATGCATTGGAGTGATCTACAAAAACTTATTTTCGCAAAGAAGTCGCTTAAGGGCATTGCCAGGTTATTTGTTTTGAGCGAGAAGCATATGAATTCGTGGACAACGTTGAAGAGTGCGCTTTTAAGAGAGTTTAAGTCGAGAGTCAATAGCAAACAGATACATATGCATCTCAGTGAGAGTAAACGACGATCCAAAGAGAGTGTTCTGGAATATTTTTATCGCATGAGAGATATTGCAGCGCGAGGCAATGTGGAAGACGACGCGCTTATGCAATATGTAATCGACGGTATTGACGAGATGGCTTTAAACAAAACAATTTTATATGGTGCAAAAATGATGAGTGACTTTAAGAATAAATTAAGAGATTATGAGAAAATAAGCGATAAAATAAAAAAGAGTGACAAAGCTGGAAGAGAGAAGAAGATGCCGTTTGGGCAAAATAGTACCCAAGTGAGCAAAAAAGAGTTTGTTTGTTTCAACTGTGGAGAGAAGGGACATTTGTCTAGCAGTTGCGTGAGCAAAGAGAAAGGAAGAAAGTGTTTCAAGTGTAATCAGTTTGGGCACATATCAAAGAACTGCAAAGAGAAGAATGAAAAGCAAAACGATGAAAAACAAAACTTACGTGTAGTTTCGAATAAAATGGAAATAACGTCTAAAGAAGTTTCGATTAAAGATACGAAGTGTATGGCACTATTTGATACCGGTAGTAAATTTAACATTTTACGCCAAGATTTGTACGACGAACTGCGCATGCCAAAATTAAAAGATTGCAGAGTGTGTTTGGTCGGTTTTGGAAGTGAGAGTAAGGCTGACAATATCAAGCCAATTGGTAAAGTGGAGCATAGCATACGCATTGACAATGAAGAATATGTGTTAAACTTTTATGTTGTTGCTTCAAAGTTCATGGATATTAAACTGATCATCGGAGAAGAGCTTTGTTTGCACGCAGAAGTGTCGTTTAATCGTAATGGAGTGAAAGTAAATAGAATGGCAGATGAAAATAATGAAGTACCGTATGACGAATCGTCCATAATGAGAATCGACATAGCGGTGGACAATTCCGAGCTAAAAATAAACAGCGCTGCAAACGAGATTACCCGACGCGAAGTAAACGAGATAATATCGACGTATAAACCAAAAAAATCAAAAACAACGAACATTGAAATGAAAATTATTCTAAAAGACGAAACACCAATCTTTTCGCGGCCTCGGCGATTTGCGATATCTGAAACGCGCATCATAGAAGACCAGATTGACGAGTGGCTGGACAAAAAGGTAATAGAGGAGTCCGATTCAGAGTTCACAAGCCCAGTTGTACTTGTGAAGAAGAGCGACGGCACACCACGACTATGTATTGACTATAGACGTATCAATAAAGTTCTCGTAAAAGATCATTTCCCGTTGCCGTTAATAGACGACCAGCTAGATCGTTTGCAAGATGCTGTAGTATTCAGCACCATTGACTTGAAGAATGGGTTCTTTCATGTTCCTGTAGCTGATGATAGTAAGAAGTACACCTCATTTGTGACGCAGAGCGGCCAGTACCAGTTCCGCCAGGTGCCGTTTGGATTGACGAATTCTCCCGGAGTATTCCAGAGGCACATTGGCGCAATATTTCGACCGCTGACTAGAAAAGGCATTGCACTACCATATGTCGACGACGTAATCATCCCAGCCAAAGACGAACAAGAAGCCTTAGCAAATCTAAAAGAAGTTCTCAAGACGTGCGAAGAGTATGGGCTAGAGCTGAATTGTAAAAAGTGTCAGTTTTTACAAACACGAATCCAGTTTCTCGGCCATATCATAGAGAACAAAAAGCTGTATCCGACCCCGTTGAAGATTGAAGCCGTTTCAAAGTTCAAGACGCCACAGACACTGAAGCAGCTTGAGAGTTTTTTGGGTCTTACAGGATATTTTAGAAAGTTTATCTACAATTACGCAGTTATAGCCAAACCATTGACTGACCTAACGAAAAACAATGTGAAGTTTGCAATTGGCACGGACGAAGAAAACGCCATATGCGTGTTGAAGAAATGTTTGATATCAAACCCAGTGTTAGCCGTTTACAATCAGAAGTACAAAACAGAAGTCCATACGGATGCATCAATAGATGGTTTTGGCGCCGTGCTTATGCAAAAATCACCAGACGACGGCCAATTGCATCCAGTAAATTACATGAGCAAGAAAACAACAGAGGCACAACGCAAATACACGAGCTATGAATTGGAAATACTAGCGGTCATCGAAGCATTGACGAAATTCCGAGTTTATCTATTGGGTATCCCATTTAAGATAATAACAGATTGCAACGCGTTCACCAAAACATTAGAAAAACAGAATCTTTGTACTAGGGTAGCAAGATGGATAATGTTTCTTCAGGAGTACAACTATGAAGTTGAGCACCGCGCAGGCTCACGAATGCGTCATGTGGATGCACTTTCACGGTATCCAATTATGCATATAAGCGACGGAAGCATCTTAGGTGGAATAGAACAAGCGCAAAAACATGACGAACATCTAAAGACGATTCTGAAACTTATTAACGACGACAATCAACAATACGAAGACTACTTTGTAAAGTCTGGAATCCTCTACAAGTTAGTCAACGATGCAGAATTGATGGTGGTTCCAAGGGATATGCAGAAAACCATTATCGGCAGAGCTCACGATAGAGGGCACTTCGCTATGAAGAAGACGAAGGAGCTAATTTGCAACGAGTATTACATACCAAATTTAGACGACAAAATCAAAAAGTATATCGACTGCTGTATACCTTGCATATTGGTAAATCGCAAGCGAGGTAAACAGGAAGGACTTCTGCACCCCCTGCAAAAAGATGCCGTGCCGCTACAGACGTATCACATTGACTTTTTGGGTCCACTGGAATCAACCGGCAAGAACTATAAACATATACTTGCTGTTATCGACGCCTTCACGAAGTTTTGCTGGTTATACCCTACAAAGTCAACTACATCTAACGAGGTCATATTAAAGCTACGCAGCCAAAGCGTGACGTTTGGCAACCCTGCTTGTATCATTTCAGATAGAGGTTCGGCGTTTACCGCTCAAGATTTCCTGCAGTACTGCGACGACGAAAACATCAAACTGGTAAAGACGACTACAGGACTTCCACGGGTAAACGGGCAGGTGGAAAGACTCAACGCAGTGATCATCTCCGTGCTTGCCAAGCTCAGCATAGACGACCCTTCAAAATGGTTTAAGCACGTAGATCGAGTCCAGCGAGCCATAAACTCGACGTATACCAGAAGCATCGATACCACCCCTTTTGAACTTCTCATGGGTATCAAGATGCGCACCAAAGATGACCAGCAGCTTCAGAGTTTGATCCAAAAGGAGTCCATCGTTGCATTTGAAGATGACCGCAATGAGCTACGGACAAAAGCGAAAACTCAAATTCTGAATCTGCAAGCCGAGAACAAAAAGACGTATAATTTGCGACGTAAGGCAGCTAGACAGTATGACGTTGGCGACCTAGTTGCCATAAAGAGGACACAGTTTGGTAGCGGGCTCAAACTTAAGCCAAAGTTTTTGGGTCCTTACCAGATCATCAAGGTGAAGCAGAACAATGCCTACGACGTCAAAAAAGTTAGCAATTCCGATGGTCCAAAGCACTCCTCTTCGTGTGCGGAATATCTGAAGCCATGGTCCACAAGCAACAACGACGATAGCGACGATGCATTCGAGGCGAGTGCATAGTCAGGACGGCCGGATGTGGGCTGGGTTTTGCGTTCCCTGGACAAACGAGCAAACGCGAATTCGCCCCCAGGCGAATTCCCAGTCAGCACGAAGAGCGCACAATGGAGAGAGAGCAGCGAGGGAGATCAGCGAGAGAGAGCAGCGCGAGCAGTTGGAGGACAACCACCGACGAAAAGGGTTGCGTGTAGAACAAAACGACGACGACGTCCAATTTTAGTTCCTTGTATCTTTAATATCAATATTACTGTACCGAAACCTTTATTTTAACCTTACTCTGATTAATAAACAAAAAACCCCACATATATTCAAATAAAACTTGATCAGTATGATTTCTTGATGCCTGATACAATTATAGACCATCCATTATTGACTAATTTTAAATGTAATTTTAGATTTCGAAAATCCGATAAACAGTATGTTTTTATAATAAATCAGTATGGAAATAAAATTGAATTTGATAGTGAGTCTTGGAGATAATTTTTAAGACTAGGTATTTTTTTTACCACATTTTTATGTTGGAACACGATACTTAAACAACAAATTACATTCCTTTACTATAATAATATTATTCCCAAGTGTGTAGCCTTACAAAAATTTGTTGTTCAATTATCTGATTTTTATGGTACCTGTTCGGAGCAGAACGACAAATAATAATTTTAAAGTAAATGCCATCGAGCATCACTGTTTGGATTTGTTTGCTATTATCTAATACATGTAATATCTCTCTCGTCATAAGCTCCCTCCCCGCTAAAGCTTGCGCTCTCGTTTTGCGTTTTGTCTGATCAGAGCTTTCGGCTGCTGCTGCAGCCGGGCCTCTCTGCTTAGGGTTAGTGCAGCTCCGATCACCAAACACAATAAACATACATTATATTCTAAAATAACCTATCGTGCGATTTTTAATATAAACCTAGGTGATAATTTGATATCTTCCTCTAAACATTTGGTGACCCCGACGTGATCTGGAGTCTGTACCACGATTTAATAAAAAATTGTCGATATCGTTCGGGCAATTTATTATTCGGTCAAGCTGTTTGTGCATAAATCGGTGCCAAGCACATAAAACACACAGAACAAACACATACAAAACGTACTGCAGTGATATTCAGTGACATTGTGCATTACCGGCATTTGGGTGCAGCTCAGTGGAAAGTTCATTTTCACGTTCCATAGCTGTAAGCAAAATCGGTCTTATAACTGAGTGAAAGATCCCCGCCAAGAAACGGTGTTGTTGCGCGTGTATTAGTGCAAGCGCAGTGCAAAGCCCTCAGAAGTTGAGGCAAAGGCAGAACGAAAATCGAAACCGTTTGTTTGTCGTCGCTTGGCTGTTTCGGCTAGCCTGCGCATATAGGGTGTTATTTCGTTCCCCTCGGAAAATTTCTTATAGTGTTTTTTTTTGTGTGTACGCCCTAATCTTGTGGCGTTAAAAAATGGCGGAAAATCATGATATGGTTCATGCTCTGACGGCGGCCAGTGAGGTGGACTTTTACAAAGCCAAAACGAGGTCTATTCAGCGGCAACTCGTGGCGATGAACAAATTCCTAACGGATGAGTCCATCCTTCAGTTTGACGAAGCTGACCTGCGTGCGCGATTAAAGCACCACGAAAAAATGTACTCCGAGTTCAACGCTGCACAGAGCAGCTTGGAAAGGCTCGATTTCACGGTGCTCGACGGTGACGCGCGGTCCGAGTTCGCGAACGTGTACATGCAAATCGATGCCAAACTAAATCGCGAGCTAGCAGCACTGGAGAAGGTGATCAGTGCAAACTCAACCACCATGCCTCATCATTTCGCTGGAGAAGTTTCGCTCAACGCATCAACTCGGAAGTCGAGGCTGCCGCATCTGGTATTGGCTCGTTTTGGGGGAGACTACGCAGACTGGCCAAACTTCTTCTCGATGTTTAAGACCGTTGTGGACAACGAGCAAGAGCTGAGTAATTTGGAAAAGTTCCAGTATCTACGTGCTAGCCTAGACGGGTTAGCACTAGACACCATACGTTCCATCGATATATCTGATGGGAATTATGAGACTGCTTTGGAACTGCTCACTAATCGTTTCGACAATAAATACCATCATTTTCAGGCTCATGTAAAGGCGATATTTGGGTTACAAGGCGTTGAGATAGGATCTGCGAGGAGTCTTCGGCAACTTAGCGATAAGATCAATGCTCACCTGCGTGCGATTCGGACTTTGGCATCAACTGAGGAAATTTTAGATGGACTTCTCATACACATTGTGACGCATAGGCTGGACACCAGGACCCGGGGAAAATGGGAAGAAGACTTACCGTCCGACAAGCTGCTGACATGGAAAGCCCTTGCTTCGTTTCTGGAGAAGCGATGCAGGATGATGGAGAATCAGGAAAGTGATTTGGTAATCGAAACACCAAGCCATCAGGTGGGAGAAACAATACGCAAGCCTAGTCAAATTGTCCTCATTGTCTCACCTAATAATGAAAATAAGTCTGGTTGTAGGTTTTGCGACGGAAAGGACCACGTCATAACAAATTGCAGCATGTTTCTGAATTTGTCCCCTACTTTGCGCTATAAGGAAGCAAAGAAAATGCATCTCTGCCTCAATTGCTTGCGCAAGGGCCACGGCTTACAGCAGTGTAAGTCTGGAAGCTGCAAGCAGTGTCGTATGAAACACCATACGTTGCTCCATAAGACTCAAAGCCCGGTTCCACCTGCAATCATTGATGCAGACGTGAGCCTCCCGCAATCGCAATCATCGGCCTTGGTTTCATGCTCAGCCTCTCCACCTTACTCTCCACCTATTCCCAATATCTCGAAAGATTACGTGTTGCTAGCTACGGCCATCGTTTTGGTTTAAAATCGTGCTGGAACGCTTGTCCCATGTCGGGCAATATTGGATTCCGCATCGCAGCTCAATTTTATAACGTCTCGTGTGGCTGGTCATCTGCAGCTAAAACATCGGCACTCGCCCGTACGATATCTGGCATTGGAGAATCGTCTCTTACTTCGAATAAAGCTGTGGAAGTCGTCATGCAGTCTCAGTATGGCAGCTATAGTTCCTCATTCACGGCGGTCGTAACTAGAGCCATCACTGACTATCAGCCGCACTACGATATTAATGCTGCAGAATGGGATGTACCGAAGAATATCAATTTAGCTGACCCTTTGTTTTTTAGATCTCAGCGAATCGATATGCTGTTAGGCGCTGGTATATTCTTTGATTTGCTCAGTGCTGGGCAGATGCATTTGGCTGAGACGCTGCCATCACTCTAGAACACCAAACTTGGTTGGATTGGCTCTGGAGGGCTGGCTCATACCACCAGCAATCGAGTCGCTCTGGCTACGACAACAGGAACCCACGCACCAAAGGAAGATGAGGATTCTTTGTCGAATGCTGTAAAGCGCTTTTGGGAGCTTGAAAATTGTTATTCATCGGAGGCAGCTGCATCGAGTGAGGATCTACTCTGCGAGCGTTTGTTCAAGGAAAACTACTCTCGGTTGGAAAATGGTCAATTTTCTGTTCGATTATTAGCTAGTGCTGGTTTTGAGGACCTTGGCGACTCATTCTGTCTCGCTCTTCGTCGTTTCAAAAGTCTGGAGACAAAACTTTCCAAAAACCTCTCGCTGAAGGCTCAATATAGTGCGTTCCTAAGAGAATATCTGGATTTGGGGCACATGTCGTTGGCTTCTAGCACCATAAATGTGCCACAATTTTTCTTGCCGCATCATTTCGTGCAACAACTCGACAGCAGCAGTACGAAACTACGTGTTGTTTTCGATGGATCTGCAAAGACCACATCAGGGCGCTCCCTCAATGACTTACTGCTGACGATTCAGCCAAAAATATTCAACACACTACTTCGTTTTAGGTTCTTCAGAATTGCACTTTGTGGAGATATCTGCAAGATGTATCGCTGTGTTCGGATGTCGCACCCGGATGAATATTTGCAATGCATCCTTTGGCGCGAAAAGCCTACTGATGAAATCAAGATTTACAAGCTAGAGACCGTTACGTATGGAACAAAGCCTGCTTCTTTTTTGGCAATTCGTGCCATGCACCAACTATCGTACGACGAGGCTGCGTCATTTCCTATAGGAGCCCAAGTCGTGAGAAGGGATTTCTACGTAGACGATCTCATATCTGGTGGAGACACAATAGAGGAAGTGAATGTGATCCGTCGTCAAGTAAAAGAGCTCCTGCATAGAGGACACTTTCCTATACGAAAATGGAGTTCCAATGCTTTGTAACGGATCCGACCATTGCGTTGTTAACCCGAGTCCCTCCGCTCACTATACCTGAAGACGCCTACCATCCTACACTTGAAGTGTCGCTCGATATAGGACCAACCGCATTGGATCGGTCGGGTAGGCTACCTCAATGTGTCCGCTGCTTTCGTAAAGCCGAGTTTGCGAAGCTTAATAACCTCATTAGGGATTTTGATTGGTCCGCTTTGTATTTGTGCACTGATGTTACAATATGCACAAACATTTTCTATGATGCACTTGACTCACTTTTTGAGTCTTGTGTCCCACTTTCCTGTCCTATTAGATCTGGGAAGCTCCCTTGGTTTACCAAAGAGTTATCCAGTCTAAAAAACTTAAAATCAAGACTTTACAAAAAATTTCAAGAAGTTGGCTCTCCTTCTTCTCTCTCTCGCTATGTAATGGCTCGGTCAAACTTTTCAGTTCTTAATTCCCAGTGCTATAAGAACTACCTATCTAGATGCAGGATACGTTTTTCTCAGGACCCTAAGCAGTTTTACAGCTTCGTAAACAGTAAGCGTAAAACGTCCGCTCATCCATCCTCGCTATCATTTCTTAATACGTCGGCAAACACTGATCAGGCAATTGCCGATCTTTTTGCCCAATACTTCCAAACAACCTATTCTCAGGAATGCTACTCCGGGCAGCCGTACCCATACGGTTTACCCAGGTCGAACGGCATCTTCAGTCCCTTGCTAAATGAAAGCTCTCTGCTTCTTGACCTCCGGAAAGTTAAGCCGGTGTTTTCACCGGGTCCGGACGGAGTTCCCGGCTGTGTACTTAGATACTGCGCCGAGTCTCTGTGTGGACCGTTGCTTAAACTATTCAGCCTGTCCATTAACTCTTCATGCTTCCCCTCCATATGGAAGGAGTCGTTCATTATTCCTCTCCATAAGAAAGGTAGTAAGTCTGACGCGAAGAACTACAGAGGTATATCAAAGTTATCCGCAATTCCTAAAGTGTTTGAGAAAATTTTAACTCCGCACCTGCAGCATCTTTGCAGATCACTTATATCTCCAGCCCAGCATGGATTTATAAGGCGGAGATCAACAACCACGAATTTATTGGAGTTCACCTCCTTTATCATTAAAGGCTTCCAGGGAAATCTACAGACGGATGTCATTTACACAGATTTCAGTAAAGCATTCGACTCTGTAAACCACACTCTCCTAGCACAAAAACTTGACCTTTTAGGGTTTCCACCCAATCTCTTGAGATGGATTTCTAGCTACCTTTGTTCCAGGTCCCAAAGAGTCCTCTTCAAAAACTCCCTATCTTCACCAGTTATGGTTACTTCGGGCGTACCACAGGGCAGCCATCTAGGCCCCCTACTCTTTACACTCTTTATAAATGACCTGCCTTCGGTATTAACATACTCTCGAGTACTTATGTATGCGGATGATGTTAAGCTGTGTGTCCAGTTCAAGGACAGCTTATCTCACTCCAGGTTGCAATCCGATCTTAATACCTTTCAGTCATGGTGTTGTGCAAATTTGTTATACCTTAATGCTTCGAAATGTAAAGTAATGACATTTCATCGCTCCAGCGCCTTTCTGGCTCCTTACACACTAGGCGGGGGTTCTCTCGAGAGAATTACCCTAGTTGATGATCTTGGTGTTCTTCTAGATCCCAAGTTAAAGTTTTCTGAACACATTTCTACCATGGTAAATAAGGCCATGGGCGTGCTTGGGTTTATAAAGAGGTGGTCAAAGGAATTTGACGACCCCTATATAACAAAGACTCTCTATGTATCGCTTGTTCGTCCGATTTTAGAATATGGTTCTTGTGTATGGTGCCCTCAGTACAAAGTACACCAGGACCGTATAGAATCAGTACAGAAAAACTTTTTAATTTTCGCTCTACGCGGCCTCAACTGGGATGCAAGTGTGAGACTGCCGTCTTACTCTAGTAGATCGCTTCTAATAAACCTTCCATCTTTAGTTAACCGTAGAACAATGCTTGGTGTGATTTTTGTGCACAACTTGATCAAGGGTGACGTAGATAGCCCTGACTTGTTGAGCCGCATAAACTTCACGATTCCTATTAGAATTACTAGAAATTGTATACCTTTGTTCCTTCCGATTTGTAGATCGAATTATTCCTTGCATGAACCTTTTAGAGTTTTATGCTCGGATTATAATTCCCTCTACCATATTATATCGGCAACAAATTCCCTTCCTCTTCTCAAATTACTAATACTCACATACCTTTCTCGTAGTTAGTAATTGTAGTTGTGGTGTACGATAGTTTTAATGCATGATTAACTCCTTTAGTAAGATTAGTTCTAATTTCTCGAATACTAGTCTAACATCTATCTTTCCTGCATGATCGCGATCGGTTCGGTTAACGAGTCGCGCGTTTTGCGACAGCGCCCCTCGGTCGGTTGGGTGGGAGGAGGGCTGCGTTTTGGCCTGGGATTCGCGCGTAACAGCATTCGGCTGGTGTCCCATGGGCCACTTGATGGTGCAGTCATTGCACGTCAACGTCCAAACAAAATGAGCCCAGAGTGCTTGAAGTGGAGCCTACGGATGACAGGGAAAAACTGTTAAAGTTTCATGATGGAACGGATATAGCGAAAGCGTTAGGTTTGGTATGGGATCCTAGTTCGGATAACCTACTGTTTAATTTTTCGCAAATCATGCCAGAAGGCCCGCCCACCAAACGTACTGTCCTGTCTTCTATAGCCAGATTCTACGATCCGCTCGGTTTGATAGCACCTATTCTGTCCAAAGCCAAAATATTCCTACAGAGTTTATGGAAGGAGGATTTAGGATGGGATGATGCACTACCTGAAAATTTGTCGGCAGTTTGGTCTAATTTGACATCGCAATTACGCATCGTTCAGAATTTCAAATTTCCACGTTTTGTCATGCTGCCGAACTCATCCCTCCAGTTGCACGCATTTTGTGACGCCAGCATGACCGCATATGGAGCTTGCGTTTACATAAGATCGAATATACAAGGGCAAACCGCATCTCGCTTGCTCTGCTCGAAGTCCAAAATAGCGCCTTTAAAAACGCTAACCATACCCAAATTGGAATTGTCCGCGGCGTTGCTCTTGGCTGAGCTCGTCGTAAGTGTGCAACAAAGTCTCTCATCTCCCTGTGATTTCCACTGTTGGTCGGATTCAACTATCGTGTTGTCTTAGATACGTGAAGCCCCATCAAACTTTAACGTTTTTGTTTCCAACAGAATTGCGCAAATCCAGGAGTTGACCAAGGACATGGAGTGGCATCACGTCCCAACAGCTCTTAACCCAGCCGATGTCGTATCGAGGGGATGTTCTCCAATAGAGCTCTTAGATTTGAAATTGTGGCTAAATGGACCGTTGGCCTGCTCAGGTTCCGCAAGCTGTTGACCTACCGGAGCGCCGACAGACATCATTGGTTGGAGCAGTTGCAAAGGACCTCTCATGTGACAGCAAGTACACGAACTCGTTTGGCAAGCTCCAACGTGTCTTTGGATATATTTATCGTTTTATCTCCCTTCGAAGCAAGGAATATGTTCGAGCAGGTGCCGCGCTCACCGTGCAGGACCTTGCAGGTGGCACTCGTCTTCTAATAAGAAGTGTCCAGCAGGTTCATTTTGCTGAGGAGCTCAACGCACTCAACGCTAGTGCAGCACTTCCTGCCAAGAGCAAGTTGCTTTCTCTGCGCCCGATGCTCGGTGGTGATGGGCTTCTTCGTGTAGGAGGAAGGCTTCAAAACTCAAATATGGACTACGATGCAAAGCACCCAATATTGCTTCCGAAAGGTCATCCGATCACGAAGGCAATTATAACTTTCTATCATGAAAAGTTATTACATGGTGGTCCACAGGTTTTGCTTGCATCGCTTCGTCAGAAATATTGGCCTGTTGGAGGCAAATGCGTTCGATGTTTTCGGACTAAGCCAATTTTGGCTGAGCACGTGATGGGAGACTTGCCGACGGATCGAGTCCAACCAAACCCCGCATTCCACTCAACTGGAATTAATTTTTGCGGGCCGTTCTATCATAAAACTGATGTTCGAAATAGACCACCATGCAAATGCTACATTGCAATATTTGTTTGCTTTTCAACAAAGGCCGCGCATTTGGAGGTCGTCAAGGATCTAACCACAGCCTCATTCATAGCAGCATTGAGACGCTTTATCAGCCTAAGGGGCAAGCCTCGGACCTTGTGGACGGACAACGCAACCAATTTCGTGGGTGCAAGAAATGAACTGCTAGAGCTCAAGGAGTTGTTTAACAGTGAGCCAAACATCTCCGTCATCGCTTCATTTTGCCTTAGCGATGGAATCGACTGGAAGTTTATCCCTCCTCGTTCACCTCATTTCGGCGGGTTATGGGAAGCAGCTGTCAAGTCGGCAAAATACCACTTTTATCGAGTCGTCGGCGCATCAGTGCTAAACCTTGAAGAGCTTCGCACTCTCGTATATGAGATTTCGGCAATTCTTAACTCTCGACCACTTTATCCAATTTCAGAAGACCCGGACAGTCTAGATGTGCTTACGCCTGCTCACTTTCTAAAGGGCTCGAGCTTCACAACGTTTCCTGAGCCGGACATCACGCATCTCAACGCTGACCGTCTAAGTCGCTGGCAGCAGGTGTCCCAAATGCAACAAAACTTCTGGCGAAAGTGGAGCATGGAGTATCTGTCCATGCTGCAAGAGAGGAGCAAGTGGAGAGATTCTACGGAAAACATAAGGATTGGAAGCGTCGTCCTCTTAAAGGATGAAAACTTGCCACCACTCAAATGGCTTCTCGGCCGTGTCGAGGAGGCCATACCAGGCAAGGATGGAATCGTCAGAGTCGCAATGGTTCGAACAGCGACGGGTCTAATGAAAAGAGCCGTTGGTAAGCTAGCCGTCCTGCCCGTCAACGCTGGAGTTGAAAGCCGTGCTCTTTCAACGGGGGGAGGATGTTCGGAGCAGAACGACAAATAATCATTTTAAAGTAAATGCCATCGAGCATCACTGTTTGGATTTGTTTGCTATTATCTAATACATGCAATATCTCTCTCGTCATAAGCTCCCTCCCCGCTAAAGCTTGCGCTCTCGTTTTGCGTTTTGTCTGATCAGAGCTTTCGGCTGCTGCTGCAGCCGGGCCTCTCTGCTTAGGGTTAGTGCAGCTCCGATCACCAAACACAATAAACATACATTATATTCTAAAATAACCTATCGTGCGATTTTTAATATAAACCTAGGTGATAATTTGATATCTTCCTCTAAACAGTACCTATGACAGAAATGTCCAAATAGGTTTTACCCGTTTATGCTTTGAAATTTCAAATGAAAAGTGTCCCCAAATAAAACGCGATGTACTTGAGTATAAACAATCACTTTTAAATAAGCAACCATCTAAACATAATAATAAAAAATAATATTAAAAATGAGTAAGCAACAAGTTGTTACGGAAATACATAAGCCTGCTAGAAAAAACTTTATTCGTCGTAAATTCGTTCAAAAGGGAATTAATGACACGTGGCAAATCGACTTAGTTGAAATGATACCCTTTCATAAGGAAAATAAAGGATTTAGATATTTGCTAACAGTGATTGACACGTTCTCAAAGTATGCATATGCAGTTCCCGTGAAATCTAAGACATCTTTAGATATGTTATCAGCATTGAAGAAAATATTTAAAACATCTAAACATAAACCTAAAAATATTCAATCTGATCAA
Source organism: Drosophila helvetica (assembly GCA_963969585.1). Lineage (NCBI taxonomy): Eukaryota > Metazoa > Arthropoda > Insecta > Diptera > Drosophilidae > Drosophila > Drosophila helvetica. The sequence continues at coordinate 23,658,897 of OZ018401.1, read as the reverse complement.
GGAAAGGAGTTTTTCAATATCGCCTTTGGGAAGTTAATGCAACTAAATAAAATAAACCATTACCATACATATACACATCTCAAGGCCTCTATTTGCGAACGTTTTAATAGAACATTAAAAAATCGTATGTGGAAAATGTTAAACAAACAAAATGAAGAATTTATTTTAAAAACAGTTTATAATATCTGTAAGGTATTCCTTAAACACAAGTTGGGCATTGGTGATCCTGTAAGAATAAGTAAATATAAAGGCATTTTTACGAAGGGATATGAACCAAACTGGACAACCGAAATTTTTAAAATTGTAAAAGTGAAGTCTACCAATCCTGTAACCTATGAACTAAGGGACTATAAGGGGAATATTATCAAAGGCTCATTTTATGATCAAGAGCTCCAAAAAGTGAAAGATGAAAATGCTTTCTTAGTGGAGAAAATATTCCGAAGAAAAAAGGATCAAGTTTTTGTTAAATGGTTGGGATTTGATGAAACGCACAATTCTTGGATAGATAAAAAAAGTTTATTGAAATAATAAAACAACAAAATAGTATTCAGACTTATTTAATTTTTTTTTTTTTTATGTTTTGACATTTACAATATAGTTTTTAATTATATAACAATTCCAAATATACATATAATATTATGCTTACTTATAAAATATTTTGTGTATTATTACTAGTATCTAAAATATTTCTAATTTTATAGTGATTATGAGTTAGTGTTGAAATATTATCAGATAATATAAATCTTTTGTCATCCTTATAATTTAGACTTATCTTATTTACAATTTAAGTATAAATCTTATGACCTCTACTTCTAATAGCTCTCTGTTCTCCATAATAGGTTTTTTTATGTTTAATGCATTCAATATAATGAGCATGCGATAATCTCTTTACTACTGACTTTTTAACACCTTTAACCTTTTTTATGTTATAGTCAGTGTTATCATTCTTAGCAACTAAATAGGAGTATGCTTTCGCTTTTAAACCTGCAAACGAGGTCATTATTCGACCTGCATTCTCGTCTTTCAATAAACCTAGTTCTTTGTTATTAGCGTGACTTATACCGAATCTGTTTGAGGATTGATAATTTGATGTATCAAAGCAACTGGGATTGTCTTTAATTAAATCATAAAAATCTTCCTCTGATGATATAATAAATGAATCTGTATCCATATAGAGTATTTTTGATGATGGACATTTTACAGAATGAAAATTATAGAAATAGTCATACATTAACCATTTTGACAGTTCTAATACACTAACTCCAATGTATATAGGTTTATCATAAGCAATTTTTGTTTTAGTTGACTCAATTGCAGCTAATTCTTCCCCAAAGATTTCAAAACTGTGGAAATTATGTCTAGCTATTCGTTGTCTAAGCCCTGCTGAATTCTGTTTCCTTGACTCATAATGTTTAACTAACGAAACCTCACGACGCTTTTCTACATTTTCCATCGTTTTTGCATTGACGGCATTAACCATTAATTTGAAAAAGTTTATCTCGAACTCATTCCTAGCTAATTTTCCACGTAGAATGGTAAATTATTATGTTTATTATGAATGTCATTTGGATATTTAAGATCTACTTCTAAGATGTATCCTACATCACCGCATGCCGATATATTTACAGCGTTGAAAGATAAAATTTCATCGTTAGTTAGAAATTTAAAATTAGAATGTGGAAGTGGCTGACTCATAGCCCAACCATATAAATTATTGTCGTCAATATTTATTATTTGCTGTAGCTATCCGTTGAGTACATTGAGTTAACCCTCCTAGAACTGCACTTTTAAAAAAATTATAAATATCAGGATCACTATGAGTTCCGATTCTACCTTTGTGTATTTAAGCATTGCATCCCATGAAACTGAAGGAGCAGTTACATAATTAATAGGGTCTAATCTGTATACTCCTGAACAAATATTCCTAAAATTTTCAAATACATCAGCAAGAATTAGAACATCGCTTTTCAGGTATAATTTTAAGTAATCTCTAATACTATTACAATTAAACGTTCTCCAAACCTTCTGAGCAAAGTTATAAACTTCAACACTGCATTCCTCATCATTCAGAGTATTAAAAAAATATTCTCTTGAAGGAAGCTGAGGTTCATCAAATTTTTGAAAACTATCTAAATAATCATACTCCTTTTCGTCGAAGCATATCAAATTGTTCATCTGGGTATTCAGTTTTTAAAATTTTAAAATTGGATATATCCATATAACTATCTAGTTTTTCTAAACTTGAATTTAAAAACCTATTTGAATCTATGTATCTTATTTTGTATTGGTGAAGATGTGATTCGAGTTTACAAGTTTGAGTTAACGCAATATATAACTCTTTATTGCAAGGAATGGGTTTCAGTTCATCTTTTATAGATGTTACAAATAAATGTATATCATAACGAGACAAGTTATGAAAAACAACAGGGAAAAAGGGATCGTTTAATATAAATGTTTGTTTACACACCTTATGAATAGGTCCTACATACCGACCAGTAAATTGATTGGACAATTTTTCACGATCGTCAACCGGTATTTGTTTCTCGCAGCACTCGTCGTGTTCCTGAGAGTCCTCATCCCAAATATTGAACTCGTAGATGGGTTTTTTATTAGATTTCCAGTACTTCTCATAAAGTCCATCAGTTATCGTTCGAAGCACTTCGCAAAATTTTTTGATGCAATCTGGTCCTGAAATAACGAAATCGTAATGTTTATAGTTTGTTACCATCAGATTGCATTAATATATACCTTCATATGTTCACATATAATTAAGATGAGGATTGTATTTATGTACAACATAAAATGTCGCTGCACATGCTGCCTCTGCGCCATAGTTGTCGATGATTTTGACGGATCATTAAGGTTTCTATGGAAATTCTCCAAAACAGCTTCAATGTCTGCATAAATTACTACAGGTGGTGATAGTTTTTTTGGAAAACTTTTATATACTGTTTTGCTATAGGGTTCTCGATATATAGCAGCAACTTTTCCACACTCCTTAGTATCATGGATAGTATTTGTTGTGGTATAAAATTGCAAACAGTTCTCGCAAAAATATGCAGCACTATGAGATTTACTATGTTGTGAATAGCATAACTACTTCATACACTTTATATGGGTATAATGCATCATTGAAACACTGTTACTATTAATTCCTAGTAAGTTTATGTGATGAGTCCTAATTTTTTTGCTCCTCACTGTGGGTCCTACAACGTTTTTTCCATTGTCATCGATTTCATATATATTTATGCTGAAATCCTCATTAGCTAGTTCGAATCGTTTAATTCCTTTGCTTGTTATTGGAAACTCAATTCCAGAGAAATCCAATCTAACGCCTTCATAATAAATGATGTTCTGCCTTATGTTTCCACACTGATAGAATGATGGGTTTGTTAATCTTTCTCGAGCCATTTTTTTCATTGCCGCTGTTGGAAATGTAATTCTTAAGTGGTTTCTATAGGCTAATGATGATAATACACACCACTTGAAACAAAAATCATCTTAACTTTTTACATTGATAATCGCATTTCGTGATTTTATTGTTTTGGGTGCTGGTATGATTCTATTTGCAGCTATATGCTTCAATTTAATTATTGTTAGCTCAAAATTCTTAAAGTTTTTTATTGCCCAACCAGAATCCCTTTCCTGGAATTCACTGCTCAAAGTTATTAAATGTTCAAGAGCATCATTTAGGTGTTCATCAATAAATTCATTTTCATAAAAAGGCTTGTATGACGTTACAAAATGCTTCATTGTTTCTGTTAACGTTTCATTATCTGTTTGTTTGACGTACAAACCATATACTTTTAAATTGTACTTCATTGTTCTGTACTCACTCATACAGTGACGCAATAGATTGATTATATCAGTTTTACAATCATTGTGAAATTCTTTTAAATCAATCCGGTCTTTTTTATTGGAGTAAACACGATATGATTTTAAAGGAAATCGCGACTCCGTTTAAATTAAAATTATGTTTTCATTGTCCTCTATCTGAGCCGCTGTTGCATTCTTATGCTTTTCTGACACTATGTGTCGTAATTCTCTAGATGGAGGGTAGCGTTCACCGCAAATTGCACACTCAATATCTAAAGTTTCCATTCTCGGACGTTTTGAGGCTGATGACGTTGACGGACCTTGAAGATCATTTGAGATAGACCCTCTGTTCATGAGAACCTCAAAAGCATTTGGAGGACCCAAGCATACCTCATAATGAGCGCCAAACTCTTCGAAGTCTACGGACTTAACACAAAGGTCGCACACTACCGTATTAAGAGAGCCCGAGCATCTCTCATAATGGGATGTAAGCTCCATTATACCTACGAACTTGTTAAACAGGCTGCACACAATTGTTGATGCCATTTTTTAGAATTTAAGGTTCTTTTATAATTTTTTTCTAACCACTTTCACTATTGGAATAGGACTAAGGGTTTCTTTTCTAAATGACACTCTATTTATCAGCCAAACACCTACTTGGTATTTTGTATTAAAAAACCTGTTTAAACGATTCCTACTGAGACTATGTAATAATAGAATTGAACCAATAAATACACCTGTACCTGGACCTGTATTCTACCTGAAATCCATTTATTCTTTTTGTGTAATCCTAACTTGGAAAACCAGTTTACAAAAATCCAATGATTCTCTTTGGGGGATGTAACATGTAATAAGAGGAAGCGAAATTCAACCAATCAAAAGTAAAAAAGAAACCATTGGAAATAAATATTGTTTAAATGTAGCATTTTATTAATTATACATATATATTATTTTTAGAAAAGTACATAAAATATTCGTATTATTAAAATTCCGCCTCAGTTCTTTCCACCGCAGATATTACTTCAGCGTCATCTTCATCTGGAAGTAGTTCCTGGAGTCGATACCATTCATCGACCAAATCGAAAATGTGGTCATCATCCGGGAAAACGTATGATGAATTATCGTCATTCGACATTGCAATCATGGGGTCATCATCATCATCATCCCATTGAATCTCATGTAAAATGGTCCAATTATGGAGATCCCTCTCTAGAGAGTTTTGGGTATTAATCCCAAAAATCAAGGATAGGTCCACGGAGTCTGGTCTCTCTCGTCATAAGCTCCCTCCCCGCTAAAGCTTGCGCTCTCGTTTTGCGTTTTGTCTGATCAGAGCTTTCGGCTGCTGCTGCAGCCGGGCCTCTCTGCTTAGGGTTAGTGCAGCTCCGATCACCAAACACAATAAACATACATTATATTCTAAAATAACCTATCGTGCGATTTTTAATATAAACCTAGGTGATAATTTGATATCTTCCTCTTAACAGTACCTATGACAGAAATGTCCAAATAGGTTTAACCCGTTTATGCTTTGAAATTTCAAATGAAAAGTGTCCCCAAATAAAACGCGATGTACTTGAGTATAAACAATCACTTTTAAATAAGCAACCATCTAAACATAATAATAAAAAATAATATTAAAAATGAGTAAGCAACAAGTTGTTACGGAAATACATAAGCCTGCTAGAAAAAACTTTATTCGTCGTAAATTCGTTCAAAAGGGAATTAATGACACGTGGCAAATCGACTTAGTTGAAATGATACCCTTTCATAAGGAAAATAAAGGATTTAGATATTTGCTAACAGTGATTGACACGTTCTCAAAGTATGCATATGCAGTTCCCGTGAAATCTAAGACATCTTTAGATATGTTATCAGCATTGAAGAAAATATTTAAAACATCTAAACATAAACCTAAAAATATTCAATCTGATCAAGGAAAGGAGTTTTTCAATATCGCCTTTGGGAAGTTAATGCAACTAAATAAAATAAACCATTACCATACATATACACATCTCAAGGCCTCTATTTGCGAACGTTTTAATAGAACATTAAAAAATCGTATGTGGAAAATGTTAAACAAACAAAATGAAGAATTTATTTTAAAAACAGTTTATAATATCTGTAAGGTATTCCTTAAACACAAGTTGGGCATTGGTGATCCTGTAAGAATAAGTAAATATAAAGGCATTTTTACGAAGGGATATGAACCAAACTGGACAACCGAAATTTTTAAAATTGTAAAAGTGAAGTCTACCAATCCTGTAACCTATGAACTAAGGGACTATAAGGGGAATATTATCAAAGGCTCATTTTATGATCAAGAGCTCCAAAAAGTGAAAGATGAAAATGCTTTCTTAGTGGAGAAAATATTCCGAAGAAAAAAGGATCAAGTTTTTGTTAAATGGTTAGGATTTGATGAAACGCACAATTCTTGGATAGATAAAAAAAGTTTATTGAAATAATAAAACAACAAAATAGTATTCAGACTTATTTAATTTTTTTTTTTTTTATGTTTTGACATTTACAATATAGTTTTTAATTATATAACAATTCCAAATATACATATAATATTATGCTTACTTATAAAATATTTTGTGTATTATTACTAGTATCTAAAATATTTCTAATTTTATAGTGATTATGAGTTAGTGTTGAAATATTATCAGATAATATAAATCTTTTGTCATCCTTATAATTTAGACTTATCTTATTTACAATTTAAGTATAAATTTTATGACCTCTACTTCTAATAGCTCTCTGTTCTCCATAATAGGTTTTTTTATGTTTAATGCATTCAATATAATGAGCATGCGATAATCTCTTTACTACTGACTTTTTAACACCTTTAACCTTTTTTATGTTATAGTCAGTGTTATCATTCTTAGCAACTAAATAGGAGTATGCTTTCGCTTTTAAACCTGCAAACGAGGTCATTATTCGACCTGCATTCTCGTCTTTCAATAAACCTAGTTCTTTGTTATTAGCGTGACTTATACCGAATCTGTTTGAGGATTGATAATTTGATGTATCAAAGCAACTGGGATTGTCTTTAATTAAATCATAAAAATCTTCCTCTGATGATATAATAAATGAATCTGTATCCATATAGAGTATTTTTGATGATGGACATTTTACAGAATGAAAATTATAGAAATAGTCATACATTAACCATTTTGACAGTTCTAATACACTAACTCCAATGTATATAGGTTTATCATAAGCAATTTTTGTTTTAGTTGACTCAATTGCAGCTAATTCTTCCCCAAAGATTTCAAAACTGTGGAAATTATGTCTAGCTATTCGTTGTCTAAGCCCTGCTGAATTCTGTTTCCTTGACTCATAATGTTTAACTAACGAAACCTCACGACGCTTTTCTACATTTTCCATCGTTTTTGCATTGACGGCATTAACCATTAATTTGAAAAAGTTTATCTCGAACTCATTCCTAGCTAATTTTCCACGTAGAATGGTAAATTATTATGTTTATTATGAATGTCATTTGGATATTTAAGATCTACTTCTAAGATGTATCCTACATCACCGCATGCCGATATATTTACAGCGTTGAAAGATAAAATTTCATCGTTAGTTAGAAATTTAAAATTAGAATGTGGAAGTGGCTGACTCATAGCCCAACCATATAAATTATTGTCGTCAATATTTATTATTTGCTGTAGCTATCCGTTGAGTACATTGAGTTAACCCTCCTAGAACTGCACTTTTAAAAAAATTATAAATATCAGGATCACTATGAGTTCCGATTCTACCTTTGTGTATTTAAGCATTGCATCCCATGAAACTGAAGGAGCAGTTACATAATTAATAGGGTCTAATCTGTATACTCCTGAACAAATATTCCTAAAATTTTCAAATACATCAGCAAGAATTAGAACATCGCTTTTCAGGTATAATTTTAAGTAATCTCTAATACTATTACAATTAAACGTTCTCCAAACCTTCTGAGCAAAGTTATAAACTTCAACACTGCATTCCTCATCATTCAGAGTATTAAAAAAATATTCTCTTGAAGGAAGCTGAGGTTCATCAAATTTTTGAAAACTATCTAAATAATCATACTCCTTTTCGTCGAAGCATATCAAATTGTTCATCTGGGTATTCAGTTTTTAAAATTTTAAAATTGGATATATCCATATAACTATCTAGTTTTTCTAAACTTGAATTTAAAAACCTATTTGAATCTATGTATCTTATTTTGTATTGGTGAAGATGTGATTCGAGTTTACAAGTTTGAGTTAACGCAATATATAACTCTTTATTGCAAGGAATGGGTTTCAGTTCATCTTTTATAGATGTTACAAATAAATGTATATCATAACGAGACAAGTTATGAAAAACAACAGGGAAAAAGGGATCGTTTAATATAAATGTTTGTTTACACACCTTATGAATAGGTCCTACATACCGACCAGTAAATTGATTGGACAATTTTTCACGATCGTCAACCGGTATTTGTTTCTCGCAGCACTCGTCGTGTTCCTGAGAGTCCTCATCCCAAATATTGAACTCGTAGATGGGTTTTTTATTAGATTTCCAGTACTTCTCATAAAGTCCATCAGTTATCGTTCGAAGCACTTCGCAAAATTTTTTGATGCAATCTGGTCCTGAAATAACGAAATCGTAATGTTTATAGTTTGTTACCATCAGATTGCATTAATATATACCTTCATATGTTCACATATAATTAAGATGAGGATTGTATTTATGTACAACATAAAATGTCGCTGCACATGCTGCCTCTGCGCCATAGTTGTCGATGATTTTGACGGATCATTAAGGTTTCTATGGAAATTCTCCAAAACAGCTTCAATGTCTGCATAAATTACTACAGGTGGTGATAGTTTTTTTGGAAAACTTTTATATACTGTTTTGCTATAGGGTTCTCGATATATAGCAGCAACTTTTCCACACTCCTTAGTATCATGGATAGTATTTGTTGTGGTATAAAATTGCAAACAGTTCTCGCAAAAATATGCAGCACTATGAGATTTACTATGTTGTGAATAGCATAACTACTTCATACACTTTATATGGGTATAATGCATCATTGAAACACTGTTACTATTAATTCCTAGTAAGTTTATGTGATGAGTCCTAATTTTTTTGCTCCTCACTGTGGGTCCTACAACGTTTTTTCCATTGTCATCGATTTCATATATATTTATGCTGAAATCCTCATTAGCTAGTTCGAATCGTTTAATTCCTTTGCTTGTTATTGGAAACTCAATTCCAGAGAAATCCAATCTAACGCCTTCATAATAAATGATGTTCTGCCTTATGTTTCCACACTGATAGAATGATGGGTTTGTTAATCTTTCTCGAGCCATTTTTTTCATTGCCGCTGTTGGAAATGTAATTCTTAAGTGGTTTCTATAGGCTAATGATGATAATACACACCACTTGAAACAAAAATCATCTTAACTTTTTACATTGATAATCGCATTTCGTGATTTTATTGTTTTGGGTGCTGGTATGATTCTATTTGCAGCTATATGCTTCAATTTAATTATTGTTAGCTCAAAATTCTTAAAGTTTTTTATTGCCCAACCAGAATCCCTTTCCTGGAATTCACTGCTCAAAGTTATTAAATGTTCAAGAGCATCATTTAGGTGTTCATCAATAAATTCATTTTCATAAAAAGGCTTGTATGACGTTACAAAATGCTTCATTGTTTCTGTTAACGTTTCATTATCTGTTTGTTTGACGTACAAACCATATACTTTTAAATTGTACTTCATTGTTCTGTACTCACTCATACAGTGACGCAATAGATTGATTATATCAGTTTTACAATCATTGTGAAATTCTTTTAAATCAATCCGGTCTTTTTTATTGGAGTAAACACGATATGATTTTAAAGGAAATCGCGACTCCGTTTAAATTAAAATTATGTTTTCATTGTCCTCTATCTGAGCCGCTGTTGCATTCTTATGCTTTTCTGACACTATGTGTCGTAATTCTCTAGATGGAGGGTAGCGTTCACCGCAAATTGCACACTCAATATCTAAAGTTTCCATTCTCGGACGTTTTGAGGCTGATGACGTTGACGGACCTTGAAGATCATTTGAGATAGACCCTCTGTTCATGAGAACCTCAAAAGCATTTGGAGGACCCAAGCATACCTCATAATGAGCGCCAAACTCTTCGAAGTCTACGGACTTAACACAAAGGTCGCACACTACCGTATTAAGAGAGCCCGAGCATCTCTCATAATGGGATGTAAGCTCCATTATACCTACGAACTTGTTAAACAGGCTGCACACAATTGTTGATGCCATTTTTTAGAATTTAAGGTTCTTTTATAATTTTTTTCTAACCACTTTCACTATTGGAATAGGACTAAGGGTTTCTTTTCTAAATGACACTCTATTTATCAGCCAAACACCTACTTGGTATTTTGTATTAAAAAACCTGTTTAAACGATTCCTACTGAGACTATGTAATAATAGAATTGAACCAATAAATACACCTGTACCTGGACCTGTATTCTACCTGAAATCCATTTATTCTTTTTGTGTAATCCTAACTTGGAAAACCAGTTTACAAAAATCCAATGATTCTCTTTGGGGGATGTAACATGTAATAAGAGGAAGCGAAATTCAACCAATCAAAAGTAAAAAAGAAACCATTGGAAATAAATATTGTTTAAATGTAGCATTTTATTAATTATACATATATATTATTTTTAGAAAAGTACATAAAATATTCGTATTATTAAAATTCCGCCTCAGTTCTTTCCACCGCAGATATTACTTCAGCGTCATCTTCATCTGGAAGTAGTTCCTGGAGTCGATACCATTCATCGACCAAATCGAAAATGTGGTCATCATCCGGGAAAACGTATGATGAATTATCGTCATTCGACATTGCAATCATGGGGTCATCATCATCATCATCCCATTGAATCTCATGTAAAATGGTCCAATTATGGAGATCCCTCTCTAGAGAGTTTTGGGTATTAATCCCAAAAATCAAGGATAGGTCCACGGAGTCTGGTCTCTCTCGTCATAAGCTCCCTCCCCGCTAAAGCTTGCGCTCTCGTTTTGCGTTTTGTCTGATCAGAGCTTTCGGCTGCTGCTGCAGCCGGGCCTCTCTGCTTAGGGTTAGTGCAGCTCCGATCACCAAACACAATAAACATACATTATATTCTAAAATAACCTATCGTGCGATTTTTAATATAAACCTAGGTGATAATTTGATATCTTCCTCTAAACAGTACCTATGACAGAAATGTCCAAATAGGTTTAACCCGTTTATGCTTTGAAATTTCAAATGAAAAGTGTCCCCAAATAAAACGCGATGTACTTGAGTATAAACAATCACTTTTAAATAAGCAACCATCTAAACATAATAATAAAAAATAATATTAAAAATGAGTAAGCAACAAGTTGTTACGGAAATACATAAGCCTGCTAGAAAAAACTTTATTCGTCGTAAATTCGTTCAAAAGGGAATTAATGACACGTGGCAAATCGACTTAGTTGAAATGATACCCTTTCATAAGGAAAATAAAGGATTTAGATATTTGCTAACAGTGATTGACACGTTCTCAAAGTATGCATATGCAGTTCCCGTGAAATCTAAGACATCTTTAGATATGTTATCAGCATTGAAGAAAATATTTAAAACATCTAAACATAAACCTAAAAATATTCAATCTGATCAAGGAAAGGAGTTTTTCAATATCGCCTTTGGGAAGTTAATGCAACTAAATAAAATAAACCATTACCATACATATACACATCTCAAGGCCTCTATTTGCGAACGTTTTAATAGAACATTAAAAAATCGTATGTGGAAAATGTTAAACAAACAAAATGAAGAATTTATTTTAAAAACAGTTTATAATATCTGTAAGGTATTCCTTAAACACAAGTTGGGCATTGGTGATCCTGTAAGAATAAGTAAATATAAAGGCATTTTTACGAAGGGATATGAACCAAACTGGACAACCGAAATTTTTAAAATTGTAAAAGTGAAGTCTACCAATCCTGTAACCTATGAACTAAGGGACTATAAGGGGAATATTATCAAAGGCTCATTTTATGATCAAGAGCTCCAAAAAGTGAAAGATGAAAATGCTTTCTTAGTGGAGAAAATATTCCGAAGAAAAAAGGATCAAGTTTTTGTTAAATGGTTAGGATTTGATGAAACGCACAATTCTTGGATAGATAAAAAAAGTTTATTGAAATAATAAAACAACAAAATAGTATTCAGACTTATTTAATTTTTTTTTTTTTTATGTTTTGACATTTACAATATAGTTTTTAATTATATAACAATTCCAAATATACATATAATATTATGCTTACTTATAAAATATTTTGTGTATTATTACTAGTATCTAAAATATTTCTAATTTTATAGTGATTATGAGTTAGTGTTGAAATATTATCAGATAATATAAATCTTTTGTCATCCTTATAATTTAGACTTATCTTATTTACAATTTAAGTATAAATTTTATGACCTCTACTTCTAATAGCTCTCTGTTCTCCATAATAGGTTTTTTTATGTTTAATGCATTCAATATAATGAGCATGCGATAATCTCTTTACTACTGACTTTTTAACACCTTTAACCTTTTTTATGTTATAGTCAGTGTTATCATTCTTAGCAACTAAATAGGAGTATGCTTTCGCTTTTAAACCTGCAAACGAGGTCATTATTCGACCTGCATTCTCGTCTTTCAATAAACCTAGTTCTTTGTTATTAGCGTGACTTATAACGAATCTGTTTGAGGATTGATAATTTGATGTATCAAAGCAACTGGGATTGTCTTTAATTAAATCATAAAAATCTTCCTCTGATGATATAATAAATGAATCTGTATCCATATAGAGTATTTTTGATGATGGACATTTTACAGAATGAAAATTATAGAAATAGTCATACATTAACCATTTTGACAGTTCTAATACACTAACTCCAATGTATATAGGTTTATCATAAGCAATTTTTGTTTTAGTTGACTCAATTGCAGCTAATTCTTCCCCAAAGATTTCAAAACTGTGGAAATTATGTCTAGCTATTCGTTGTCTAAGCCCTGCTGAATTCTGTTTCCTTGACTCATAATGTTTAACTAACGAAACCTCACGACGCTTTTCTACATTTTCCATCGTTTTTGCATTGACGGCATTAACCATTAATTTGAAAAAGTTTATCTCGAACTCATTCCTAGCTAATTTTCCACGTAGAATGGTAAATTATTATGTTTATTATGAATGTCATTTGGATATTTAAGATCTACTTCTAAGATGTATCCTACATCACCGCATGCCGATATATTTACAGCGTTGAAAGATAAAATTTCATCGTTAGTTAGAAATTTAAAATTAGAATGTGGAAGTGGCTGACTCATAGCCCAACCATATAAATTATTGTCGTCAATATTTATTATTTGCTGTAGCTATCCGTTGAGTACATTGAGTTAACCCTCCTAGAACTGCACTTTTAAAAAAATTATAAATATCAGGATCACTATGAGTTCCGATTCTACCTTTGTGTATTTAAGCATTGCATCCCATGAAACTGAAGGAGCAGTTACATAATTAATAGGGTCTAATCTGTATACTCCTGAACAAATATTCCTAAAATTTTCAAATACATCAGCAAGAATTAGAACATCGCTTTTCAGGTATAATTTTAAGTAATCTCTAATACTATTACAATTAAACGTTCTCCAAACCTTCTGAGCAAAGTTATAAACTTCAACACTGCATTCCTCATCATTCAGAGTATTAAAAAAATATTCTCTTGAAGGAAGCTGAGGTTCATCAAATTTTTGAAAACTATCTAAATAATCATACTCCTTTTCGTCGAAGCATATCAAATTGTTCATCTGGGTATTCAGTTTTTAAAATTTTAAAATTGGATATATCCATATAACTATCTAGTTTTTCTAAACTTGAATTTAAAAACCTATTTGAATCTATGTATCTTATTTTGTATTGGTGAAGATGTGATTCGAGTTTACAAGTTTGAGTTAACGCAATATATAACTCTTTATTGCAAGGAATGGGTTTCAGTTCATCTTTTATAGATGTTACAAATAAATGTATATCATAACGAGACAAGTTATGAAAAACAACAGGGAAAAAGGGATCGTTTAATATAAATGTTTGTTTACACACCTTATGAATAGGTCCTACATACCGACCAGTAAATTGATTGGACAATTTTTCACGATCGTCAACCGGTATTTGTTTCTCGCAGCACTCGTCGTGTTCCTGAGAGTCCTCATCCCAAATATTGAACTCGTAGATGGGTTTTTTATTAGATTTCCAGTACTTCTCATAAAGTCCATCAGTTATCGTTCGAAGCACTTCGCAAAATTTTTTGATGCAATCTGGTCCTGAAATAACGAAATCGTAATGTTTATAGTTTGTTACCATCAGATTGCATTAATATATACCTTCATATGTTCACATATAATTAAGATGAGGATTGTATTTATGTACAACATAAAATGTCGCTGCACATGCTGCCTCTGCGCCATAGTTGTCGATGATTTTGACGGATCATTAAGGTTTCTATGGAAATTCTCCAAAACAGCTTCAATGTCTGCATAAATTACTACAGGTGGTGATAGTTTTTTTGGAAAACTTTTATATACTGTTTTGCTATAGGGTTCTCGATATATAGCAGCAACTTTTCCACACTCCTTAGTATCATGGATAGTATTTGTTGTGGTATAAAATTGCAAACAGTTCTCGCAAAAATATGCAGCACTATGAGATTTACTATGTTGTGAATAGCATAACTACTTCATACACTTTATATGGGTATAATGCATCATTGAAACACTGTTACTATTAATTCCTAGTAAGTTTATGTGATGAGTCCTAATTTTTTTGCTCCTCACTGTGGGTCCTACAACGTTTTTTCCATTGTCATCGATTTCATATATATTTATGCTGAAATCCTCATTAGCTAGTTCGAATCGTTTAATTCCTTTGCTTGTTATTGGAAACTCAATTCCAGAGAAATCCAATCTAACGCCTTCATAATAAATGATGTTCTGCCTTATGTTTCCACACTGATAGAATGATGGGTTTGTTAATCTTTCTCGAGCCATTTTTTTCATTGCCGCTGTTGGAAATGTAATTCTTAAGTGGTTTCTATAGGCTAATGATGATAATACACACCACTTGAAACAAAATTCATCTTAACTTTTTACATTGATAATCGCATTTCGTGATTTTATTGTTTTGGGTGCTGGTATGATTCTATTTGCAGCTATATGCTTCAATTTAATTATTGTTAGCTCAAAATTCTTAAAGTTTTTTATTGCCCAACCAGAATCCCTTTCCTGGAATTCACTGCTCAAAGTTATTAAATGTTCAAGAGCATCATTTAGGTGTTCATCAATAAATTCATTTTCATAAAAAGGCTTGTATGACGTTACAAAATGCTTCATTGTTTCTGTTAACGTTTCATTATCTGTTTGTTTGACGTACAAACCATATACTTTTAAATTGTACTTCATTGTTCTGTACTCACTCATACAGTGACGCAATAGATTGATTATATCAGTTTTACAATCATTGTGAAATTCTTTTAAATCAATCCGGTCTTTTTTATTGGAGTAAACACGATATGATTTTAAAGGAAATCGCGACTCCGTTTAAATTAAAATTATGTTTTCATTGTCCTCTATCTGAGCCGCTGTTGCATTCTTATGCTTTTCTGACACTATGTGTCGTAATTCTCTAGATGGAGGGTAGCGTTCACCGCAAATTGCACACTCAATATCTAAAGTTTCCATTCTCGGACGTTTTGAGGCTGATGACGTTGACGGACCTTGAAGATCATTTGAGATAGACCCTCTGTTCATGAGAACCTCAAAAGCATTTGGAGGACCCAAGCATACCTCATAATGAGCGCCAAACTCTTCGAAGTCTACGGACTTAACACAAAGGTCGCACACTACCGTATTAAGAGAGCCCGAGCATCTCTCATAATGGGATGTAAGCTCCATTATACCTACGAACTTGTTAAACAGGCTGCACACAATTGTTGATGCCATTTTTTAGAATTTAAGGTTCTTTTATAATTTTTTTCTAACCACTTTCACTATTGGAATAGGACTAAGGGTTTCTTTTCTAAATGACACTCTATTTATCAGCCAAACACCTACTTGGTATTTTGTATTAAAAAACCTGTTTAAACGATTCCTACTGAGACTATGTAATAATAGAATTGAACCAATAAATACACCTGTACCTGGACCTGTATTCTACCTGAAATCCATTTATTCTTTTTGTGTAATCCTAACTTGGAAAACCAGTTTACAAAAATCCAATGATTCTCTTTGGGGGATGTAACATGTAATAAGAGGAAGCGAAATTCAACCAATCAAAAGTATACACAAAAAAGTATACAAAAATACACCTGTACCTGGACCTGTATTCTACCTGAAATCCATTTATTCTTTTTGTGTAATCCTAACTTGGAAAACCAGTTTACAAAAATCCAATGATTCTCTTTGGGGGATGTAACATGTAATAAGAGGAAGCGAAATTCAACCAATCAAAAGTAAAAAAGAAACCATTGGAAATAAATATTGTTTAAATGTAGCATTTTATTAATTATAATAAAATTATCTGTTTGTTTGACGTACAAACCATATACTTTTAAATTGTACTTCATTGTTCTGTACTCACTCATACAGTGACGCAATAGATTGATTATATCAGTTTTACAATCATTGTGAAATTCTTTTAAATCAATCCGGTCTTTTTTATTGGAGTAAACACGATATGATTTTAAAGGAAATCGCGACTCCGTTTAAATTAAAATTATGTTTTCATTGTCCTCTATCTGAGCCGCTGTTGCATTCTTATGCTTTTCTGACACTATGTGTCGTAATTCTCTAGATGGAGGGTAGCGTTCACCGCAAATTGCACACTCAATATCTAAAGTTTCCATTCTCGGACGTTTTGAGGCTGATGACGTTGACGGACCTTGAAGATCATTTGAGATAGACCCTCTGTTCATGAGAACCTCAAAAGCATTTGGAGGACCCAAGCATACCTCATAATGAGCGCCAAACTCTTCGAAGTCTACGGACTTAACACAAAGGTCGCACACTACCGTATTAAGAGAGCCCGAGCATCTCTCATAATGGGATGTAAGCTCCATTATACCTACGAACTTGTTAAACAGGCTGCACACAATTGTTGATGCCATTTTTTAGAATTTAAGGTTCTTTTATAATTTTTTTCTAACCACTTTCACTATTGGAATAGGACTAAGGGTTTCTTTTCTAAATGACACTCTATTTATCAGCCAAACACCTACTTGGTATTTTGTATTAAAAAACCTGTTTAAACGATTCCTACTGAGACTATGTAATAATAGAATTGAACCAATAAATACACCTGTACCTGGACCTGTATTCTTCCTGAAATCCATTTATTCTTTTTGTGTAATCCTAACTTGGAAAACCAGTTTACAAAAATCCAATGATTCTCTTTGGGGGATGTAACATGTAATAAGAGGAAGCGAAATTCAACCAATCAAAAGTATACACAAAAAAGTATACAAAAATACACCTGTACCTGGACCTGTATTCTACCTGAAATCCATTTATTCTTTTTGTGTAATCCTAACTTGGAAAACCAGTTTACAAAAATCCAATGATTCTCTTTGGGGGATGTAACATGTAATAAGAGGAAGCGAAATTCAACCAATCAAAAGTAAAAAAGAAACCATTGGAAATAAATATTGTTTAAATGTAGCATTTTATTAATTATACATATATATTATTTTTAGAAAAGTACATAAAATATTCGTATTATTAAAATTCCGCCTCAGTTCTTTCCACCGCAGATATTACTTCAGCGTCATCTTCATCTGGAAGTAGTTCCTGGAGTCGATACCATTCATCGACCAAATCGAAAATGTGGTCATCATCCGGGAAAACGTATGATGAATTATCGTCATTCGACATTGCAATCATGGGGTCATCATCATCATCATCCCATTGAATCTCATGTAAAATGGTCCAATTATGGAGATCCCTCTCTAGAGAGTTTTGGGTATTAATCCCAAAAATCAAGGATAGGTCCACGGAGTCTGGTTGAGAGTCCAGATTTATGGGTGAATCCGGTTGAGAATCAACAAAAATGATCTCGAGGTCGTCCATCTTTGTTTACGGGTTACTAGATTTTGTAATAGCTTATAGCTGTGAGTACCTATTATATAGGCAACCAACTATAGGACAGTGTGAGGAATAAAAAATAGAAAAAGTAAGGAAAAGAAAGTAAAAACGAACCAAGGACTTCTACAGAAAATAAATTAAAAAACTACCTGTAAACAGTCATCAAATTTATTTCAAAAGGATGAAATACCTGTTTTGAATCGCCACATGAAACCAATCGAACATGCAGGCCCATTAGAAATTAGAGGGAGGAGAGAGAGTATAAGGATTTGACAGGGGTGAATGAGGATTGAGATCAAGTAGAGAGAGTATGAGTGAAAGGATCGATATAGATTTGAGAGGATTTGACACGAGTGAAAAAGGATTTTAGTTCATTTTGACCGATAGGTGGCGCCACAAAGTAGTAAGGATATAGGGCGAGGATTTTTACTATAAGTAGCATTAATTAATTTTAGTTAATCCTTTTGTCATGATTTGATTTTTCTTCATATATATTATCCATTTTTGATGTGAGCTCTTTTCAATCCTCAATACGGACATCTAGAAACCCGGACCCTTACCTTTCTACAGGATTATTTAAATACTAGATACTAAAACAATTTATTTTTCATAATACTATGTTAATAAAATATTCTGTAGGTATTTTAACATGATCCTGTAAGTAACATAATTTTTTGCGGCAACATGATCATGCTAGAAACATGTTGTATGATCATGCTAGAAACATGTTGTACTTGATAGCAACTTTTAGTTCACCGATAGTTTACCTGTTTTCCGAACCATACTTTTAGTTCACCAACGCTGAAATTGCGTTCCCACGCGGCCGCCCCATATCCTTTTTGGCGGCTTGGCCAATGTACGCTCGATGTTTCTTTGTGGTCGTTATATTATTTCTTTATTTAAACTTATAATTACAGAAGTGTGTTTTGTGCGCGTCGTAGTTGAAGAGCCAGTTGACAGACCGTCGTATCGATGTCGCAAGTGTTACCACACCAGAGAACAACTCGTAGTAGCAGTGTTGCTGAGTGGCTGCGATCTGGGCTGCCACAGTACTCCCCCTAGAAAAGTCACAAATCTTCAATTTTGTTTTTTCTTCGCATATGTCCGTAATGGCACATTTGATGGCTGATCTTCCGTAGGGCTGGCCTCGTGATATTCTATAAATGCAGGTTTAAGCCTGTCGATTGAAATGGCTGTCTCCTTTCCATTAATCCGAATAATGAAGACACGGTCTGATTTCTTGGATGCAATCATGTATGGACCCGTGTATGGCGGCTCCAAGGGTTGTTTCACAGCATCAGTCCGGACGAAAACGTGTGAGCAATTGTGAATGTCCTTAATCAGGAAGAGTTTTTCTTTGATGTGATGCGAAGCTGGAGTTGGCTTTACCACCTGCATTCTTCTTCTGAACTGGCTGGCAAAATCAATTGGCTTCGAAGGCGCGTCCAAGTCATAAAAGTATTCGTTGGGAAGGCGTAGCGTACACCCATATAACATTTCTGCGGCTGATGCCTTAATGTCCTCCTTGAAGCATGACAGTCGGAAGTAGCTTAGTCCATGGTGTATCCGGCTGGCACATCAAAGAGGCTTTCATGGACCTGTGCCAACGCTCGATGATGCCATTTGACTGGGGGTGATATGGCGTCGTGTGAATGTGCTCGCTTCCCAGGATATTTGCCAGTGACTTGAAGAGTGCAGATTCGAATTGGGTTCCTTGATCGGTTTTAATAGTCAATGGGCACCCGAAACGCGAAATCCAGCGCTACCATAATGCATCACATATTGTCTCTGCAGTCATGTCCTTCAACGGAACAGCCTCCGGCCAGCGAGAAAAGCGGTCGATCATTGTCAGACAATATCTGTATCCGTCAACCGAAGGCATTACAACAATGTCTAGATGTATGTGATCAAACCTTCCATCGGGCACGGTGATCTTTACTGGGATCAGAGCATTGTGCTTATGAATTTTGGCTCGTTGACACGGAAGGCAATTCCTTGACCACTCCAGAACGTTCATACGCATAGACGGCCATACGTACTTTTTTGAGATTTGTTTGGGAGTTGACCTGCCACTTGGGTGCGACAGTCCGTGTACGTTTGAAAATACCTGGAATCGCAAAGATTGAGGAATATATGGTCGAGCCGTTCCCGTTGCCATATCGCAATATAGGATATCCTCGTCGACTGGAATTGCTTGTAGATTTAAACAAGTTTCGCCATTTAAAATGTCGGGCAGCTCGGCGTCCGTTGCCTGGGCCGTCTCAATGGCACTTGTGTCCAGAGTCGTCGGCATTGTGATGGCGTTAATCCTGGAGAGGTCATCGGCAACTACGTTCTCATTGCCACTCACGTGCAAGATTGCAGTTGAGTGTTGGGATATGAACCCCAGCTGTCGCAGCTGCCTCTCCGACGCTTTTTCTGGTTTGATTGAAGGCGTATATCAGCGGCTTCTGATCAGTTTTGATCACAAAGATCCTGGCCTCTAACATGTGCTTGAAGTACTTTATAGCCTCGTAAATTGCTAACAGCTCTCTATCGTATGTGCTGTACCTTCTTTCAGTTGCGCTGAGTTTTTTGGAGAAGAATCCGAGAGGCTGCCAATTCCCGTTCGTATTTTGTTCAAGCACAGCTCCGATGGCTGTATCGAAAGCGTTGCACGTGAGACTTAGTTCTGCATTAAGACTGGGGTGAGCAAGGTTTGCTATACTATTTTTGCAATTTTCGAATGCTTGAATGGAGCCTGGCGTCCATTCCACTGGCCGTTTGTCGTTTTTCTTCATGTTTCGTGTCAAGTCGTTAAGCGGCGCCTGGATTTCTGATGCATGAGGTATACAGCGGCGGTAATAGTTAACTTTACCCAGAAAACGCCCTAATTCGCAAATCGTTTGTGGCCGAGTGTACTCGGCCGAATATATATATTATATATATATATATACTCGAATATTGACTTCAGTCGATATTCTGGAGGCTTAATTCCGTTGCCGTTGATTGTGTAGCTCAAGAATGTCACTTCAGATTGTGCGAAATGACACTTCTTCTCATTAATGCCAAGTCCATGCGCATTTAAGATTTGCAAAATATTATCCACGTGTTGTTTGTGCTCCTCCACTGAGTTGGACATTATGAGAATATCGTTAATGTAGCAAAACGCGTATTCAACCCCTTGGAAGATCTGATCCATGAAACGTTGGAACGTTTGTGTCGCATTTTTAAGTCCAAATGGCATTTTCATGAATTCAATAAGCCCAAATGGTGTGCATACTGCTGTTTTTTCGATGTCCTCTTGGGCCATCGGTATATGATAGTATGCTCGCTCTAAATCTAGTGTAGTGAATATGCTTTTGCCATATAGTCGGTCGGCAAAATCGTGAATGTGGGGGAATCGGATAGCGATCTGGAATGGTAATGGCATTGCGCTTGCGATAGTCACCGCATGCCCGCCATCCACCACTACTTATTGCTACCGTGTGCAACGGGCTGGCCCATGGACTTTTTGAGTATCTGCAGGTTTTGTCGTCGATCAGTTGATGTATCTGTGCTCAAGTTGTCGTTATGTAGTGGCGAACTGACGTTGAATCTGATGAGTTCAAGTTGTCGAGCGTACCAGCTGAGTTAGCGGTAGCAGCTTTAGTTTAACTGTTGATAATATTGGCAATCTGGCCGGCACTTGCGTGCGCGATCACCGAAAGTGCTGTGGTAGTAACAAAGAGATGCCTTGGTGCCGTCATCGTCCACGCTCGTTCCATGGGAAACCTTGGGCTTTTTGGAGACGTGAATGTCCTGTTGTAACTTATCAACCTTCTGCGTAAGAATATTAAGAGCGGCAGCAACGTCTTTTAAATTTGGACTGTTGCTACTTACCGCATCCACGCTGTACTTACATTGCTCAGTGGGCTTGGGTTGTGTTGACATAACACACATGGAGTCGACAGCACTGTTTTCGAGCATCTTTTCGGCAACCTTTGCCAGCTTGTCCAGATCATCTTCATTCCAAACCGAAATGAGCGGACGAACCGACGACGGCAACTCGGTGAAGAAGAGGTTGCGTATAACGGCTTCGCAACCACTAGACGGTGCTAAACGACGCAAGTGAAGCAAAATCTCCGATGGCTTCTTCCCAGTCATATCGCCACCCCGTAGGAGCCGTCTCATTTTCGAATCCTCTGACTCGCCAAAAGTTTCGAGCAACCGACGCTTCATTGCTTCGTACTTGTTGTCAGAAGGTGGCCGAGTTATGAGATCTTCTATTGCATGGACGACATCTTCCTCCAGTTGAATTGACACCAGGTCAAACTTGTGGTCATCGCGCACCACATTGTGCAAATGCAGGAGGCGCTCCAACTGCGCGAACCAAAGTTGCGGATTAGATTTGTTGAATTTTGGAATGACGATTTGAGCTAAATTCTGAGAATTTGGAGCTGCTGGCTGTGCGGTTGCTAATTGAAGCTGCTGCAGCTGCTATTTCAACTTTTGCATCTCATTCTGTGTGGCATCCGTGTTCGCCATATTTATTGCGTCGTAAAATTGGTCGCCGTGTTCTGCCGTGTTGTCTTTGATCGAGGAACGCAAGAAATAATGCGGATTTTGCATCTGCGGTTGTTTTTAAACGTAGGGGTCACCACTTTAGCGGCTTGGCCAATGTACGCTCGATGTTTCTTTGTGGTCGTTATATTATTTCTTTATTTAATCTTACAATTACAGAAGTGTGTTTTGTGCTCGTCGTAGTTGAAGAGATAGTTGCCAGACCGTCGTATCGATGTCGCAAGTGTTGCCACACCAGAGAACGACTCGTAGTAGCAGTGTTGCTGAGTGGCTGCGATCTGGGCTGCCACATACATAGTTTGACAGCTAATCATTGTTCTCTGCTCAGTTAATTTCATGTTTTTTTTTTTCCATGGATACGCCACGGTGGTTGAGAATCTCTAAGAGACGCGACTGACCCGTACCAGTCAACGAACTGGACTACCCCTCCGGGGCTTCCCAGCTAAACTCACCGCCACGCACAGTCTCACTCCTCTTTCCCCGCGGGAGTGCACCGCTAGGTAGTACTTCGCGGGGATGGGTTGCCTACTTTAGGCACTCTCCGCTAGGCGTCGCTCCCTTTCGCATCTTCTCAGATCGCTCTGGATGGCTGTTAGGGTGTTGCAAACGCGCATCCAGTTATCTTCTGTCTCCGTCATGTATGACATCAGCTCCTCCAGTTGTGGAACAAACTCTGTTCTTGAGCGGTACCTCGTGCAGTGGTAGACCACGTGCTCCGGATCCTCGCTAGCGTTTGGACATTCCGGACACTCTGGGGTATCCTCGTGCTTGAATCTATGGAGGTACTTCCTGTAGCCTCCGTGCCCCGTCAGGAATTGGGTGATGTGGTAATTCACCTCCCCGCTGCTCCGCCCTATCCACGACTCGATGTATGGGATCATCCGGTGGGTCCACCGACCATTTGAGGACGTATCCCATCTCTCCTGCCAGGCTTGCATCGACCGCGCTCTTTCCTCTGGGGTGCCTGCAGCTGTTGTGTCTTGGCCTGTCTTCCGTCTGATGTATATCGCCTCCATCTCCGTGGCCAGTATATCCACTGGAATCATCCCGGCTAGGACCACTGCAGCGTCGTCGAAGACCGTTCTGAATCTGGATATGACTCGCAGAGCGCTAAGTCGATAGACGGATGAAAGCTTTCTCCGGAGCCCCGCAGTTTTCAGCGCATTGCTCCACACTGGCGCCGCATACAGCAGTACGGATGTAACTACCCTAGAAAGGAGTTTCCTACTTCCTACACGGGGTCCTCCGATGTTGGGCATCAAACGCGCTAGGGCCATCTGCAAACGTGACGCCTTATTGCTGGCATATTCTATGTGGCTTCTGAAGCTCAGCCGGTTATCTATGATGACTTCCAGATACTTGAGGCATGGGGCCGATACAATCCTTACGTCCCCTACCTGAACTGTCATAAACTCCATGATTTTCCTGCTGGATATTAGGACAGCTTACGTTTTATGGCCTATTAGATCAAGTCCCGCATTCTCGAGCTACTCGCCTACTATCCGGATTGAGCTATTCGCGGCCATCTCCACTTCCCGTACATGCTTGGCCACCACAACTAGCGCTAGGTCGTCTGCAAAACCTACTAACCTGCACCCTGGTGGGAGGCTGAGCCTCAGGACTTCGTCGTACATCACGTTCCACAGGAGCGGGCCGAGAACCGACCCCTGTGGAACTCCTGCCGTGACTGAGTACCGCTTAGTCCCCTCTTCCGTGTCGTAGAGGAGTACCCTGTCTGAGACGTAGCTCGAGATTATCCTCACCAAGTAGTTAGGGAGTCCAGCGTTCTCCAGGGAGCTCAGGATCCTTTCCCAGCGCGCAGTGTTAAACGCGTTCCTCACATCGAGGGTTACGACTGCACAGTACTCTTTGTAGCCCCATCTCCATCCTTTTCCCTCTATCGCTTTATACGCTATGTTAGTGACCAGCGTCACTGCGTCAACGGTAGAACGGGCCTTTCGAATGCCGTACTGCGCATCCGAGAGTGTTCCCCGTTCCTCTATGGCGTCCAAAAGGCGATTGTAGATAATCTTTTCGAAGATTTTACCGATGGTGTCCAGGAGGCAGATCGGCCTATATCCAGAGGGGTCGTCTGCCGGCTTGTCTCCCTTCGGTAGCAGGATGAGTTTCTGCTGCTTCCACGACTAAGGAAAGACTCCTTCCATTAGGCACTGGGTGTATACTTCTTTGAACGGGGTGGGAGCCACGGCGATCGCTATTTTGAGGGCTCTGTTCGGAACACCGTCCGGCCCCGGCGTCCTAGCGTTCCCCACTCCTCTGCACGCTGCTTGGACTTCTTCCAGGGAAACAGGTGGTACGTTTCCCGTCGAGGACGAGTATGCCGGCCGATCTGTAGGGTGTCGCGGGTATAGAGCCTCAATGATCCTTAGTAGGGCCGTGGGGCACGTTATCGCTGGCGTAAACTGGCTGCGCATTCTCTTGGTGACAACTCTATAGGCGGTGCCCAATGGGTTTATGTCTGCTTCCTCGCACATCCGTCTGAAGCTGTTGGCTTTGCTGTCTTTAATCTTCCTCTTCAGTTCCCTCTTGGCCATCCGGAATATTTCTAGCCTGTCCTGAAAGTGTGGGCGTCCCCTGGCTCTTTGGATGCGTCTTCTGGCTTGCAAGCATGCTTTCCTAAGCCTACTTATTTGGTCGTTCCACCAGTAGCATGGAGCGGCTAGGTTGCTGGCTCTTCGTCGTGGCATGGCTGCGTCGCACGCTTCTATATTCCTCTTTTTTAATTCTGATGTTCTCTCCTCCGCCGATCCATTTGACCAATCTGGACGATTAAAGGTGTCCGAGAACATGTCCTCATCCAAGACATCGGCTTTCCATTTTGGATCGGTAGTCTTTGGCGAGCCCTTTTTCCTAGTGTACAGATCGAGGAGTATCGCTTGATGGTCGCTGAAGGTGAATTCCTCGCTGACGGTCCATTTGGCTCTGCGAAGCAGAGATACGCTTAGTATGGTGAGGTGGATGAATAAACGTCTGCCCGCTTTTCTAAACGTCTGCTTCTTGCCGTCAATAGCTATACCCACATTGAGAGGGGCGAATGTCTCTAAGAGGCAGTATCCTCTCGCATTTGTCTCCCGGCTGCCCCACTCGACCGCCCATGCGTTGAAATCTCCTGCTATGGCCATCGGTCCTTGTGTGTCCGTGGCTTTTTCCAGTACCATTCTCTGGAATTCGTGCAGGCTCCACCTCGGGGGCGCGTAGCAACTATAGAAATAATTCCTCCTATTTTTGCTCGAGCAAAGCCTTCACTGTCCGAACAAGCATCCATGATCGCCTGGGTGCGCGACCAGATGGCTGCCTTGCGGTTGCCACTAGCCACCCACCCGGGTCCCCGTATTGCTTTATACGGCTCGTTAATAAGTACCACGTCCGCCTGTCTCTCACGCACTGACTGCATTAGGAGGTCTTGAGCGGCCTCACAATGGTTAAGATTAATTTGTGTAATCTACATCGCGGTTGGCTTGCAAGGGCTCTCCTGAAGGTGGGGCACCTGCTGCTCCCAGCAATGTGTTTTGCGTCCTTTTCCTTGCCCGTGCAAAACATACACTCTGGTTCTTTTTGGCAGTCCTTAGCCAGATGGTCCGGCAGTCCACACCGTCTGCAGAGGTTCGAGCGATCCGTTTAGCACTTGCAGTTCCTAGTTTGGTGCCCAAACTCCAGGCATCTAAAGCACCGCGTAATTACGGTTTTCGTTCGGATTCTGGTATTAACCCATCCAATCCTCATTGCTCCTGTGCACCGGCTGCAGGCAGTCTGATGGTTGCTATTTGCGTCTGGCCATACGTTTTCCGCCAAGTTCAGCTGGTCCGCTAACGCCTTGCAGATGTCCTCCGCTGTGGTGTCCTCCTCTAAGTTTCTGCACTCAATGAATACGCGGTGCGACAGTGAGCGGACCTCAGCTCTCTCCCCTAGCACCTCGCAGACCATCGTCCGGAACTGGGCTGTTTCCTCCCCTGATCTGGTCAGCTCCAATAGAAGTTCGCCCTTCTGTGTTCTTCTGACTCTGTTTATCGCCTTACCGAGGGCGTTGAGTTTCTCATTCGTCTTCATCGTCCTGAGGATATCCGCATAGCTCGATTCCCACTTGGTTTGGATGATGAGGGCATCTGGTCTCGTCCTCCCGACGCGCCCGGTGGTTTCCTTTGGCCTCTGGGGCGCCTCTCTCCGGTTTCCTCTCCTGGCCACGGGGGTTTCCTTCTGCGTAGCCTCTCTCCGGTGTCCTCTCCTGGCCACCAAAGTCCAGCTCTCACCTCCAGATGCACTGGGTGTCATCTGCGTTCTAGCGCCTGCTGTTTCGGCGTTGTCCCTCTCCACCGCAGCACGCGGGCTTTCAATCCCCTGCCGGTTTCTTGTTTTTTCTTAGGTGTGGACCCTCCAGGTTCCTCACTTCTTGCCCCATCCAGCGGCTCCGAGGTTATTGGCGAAGTCTGCGAAGCCTGGTGAGACCTTATTAGCTACTTCGCTTTATCGTCATGCACCTGGATGGCCACTAACTCATAGAGAGCCCGGATGCTCTCTATTGCGTCTCGTATCGGCTGATGGATCGACCGACGCTTGCCGTCCTCCATAAGGTCGACCACGTATGCGATCTCCTCGCCAAGCGCCCGGAATGATGACCGATTGTCCTGTTTTTTCTTTCCTACGGTAGTAGACGGGCCGCACCACGATTTGGCGACTTTCCCGTTCTACTGCCTTTCAAGAGGGCACTCTGCTGTTTTTGTGCTGGTCCAGCGATAGTAGCAGCAACAACTTTTGGCGACCTCGCCCGTTTTCTACCTGTGGAAAAGGCATCCTGCTTGCTTAGTGCTGTACCGGCTTTAGTAGCCCGGATCGCCCCGCCTGATGGCGACGATGCCGCTATGCTGTTTTTTGAGACGGCAGCCTGCTCCTCCAGCGGGGGGGTCGTTGATTTTCTCCCTCGCCGCGCCGCCTACTGGCAACCTCACCATTTTGCTGCTTTTTGAGAGGGCAGCCTGCTCCTCCTGTGAGAGGTGGTTGGTGCTCTCACACACCTGAGGGGGGGTAGTATTTAAACTCATTTAATAGGGTCCCAACTCCAAGTCGTTATCCATGGTCGTAGTGTAGTCGCGCTTTTTGATCCCATGGTTATCTTTACATGCAGGGAGGCCATGCGAGGGTTGAAACGCACCTTTATGGGGCTGCGAATTCAGAGCCGGATCCGCGTTAGACAGGTAAAAGGCATCTGTGCCTACACACCCAACTGAATGGGGACCCGCCATGGAGCGTTTTTGGAGACCTGCCAAGATTTTAGTGGGACGAAGGCAGCCGCAGCATTAACCTATCAGCCGTTTCAGCAAGATTTCACTCTGCTTACTAATGTGATAGAATGCTGCCCCTGTCAGCCCGTGTCGTCGATTTCCTATAGTTTTCCAGTAATTTAATCAAGGCTGTACTGGGCTCGGCCTTGATGCCGTTTTTTGTTGCCTCCAGCGACCAGCAGCAGCTCGCTGTGGTGGTGGAAACTGGTAGGCTCCACTACATTCATCACCTTTTCTCCCATTAGCGCTTTTCCTGCCCGATAGAAAGTGGTCCCACAACTTTATTTTGGCACTGTGTATTGGTGGCGCCATCTGGTGGGGGGGGGACCTAACCTGGGTAGATATGTAGATTTACATGATCATTACACGTTTGCCGTTGGCTCAGTGGCTCCGCTGCCGTGCACTGGTCGTCAGCTGACATGTCGATCAGCTGGTATGACGAGTAGCATTTGCAGTGAAGAGCAAGAGCACAAGGGCACAGCAAAAAGTGCAGAGGAAAAAGGAAAATTAACAAAAATAACAAAAATATCAAGTGCTACACATAACGGAAGGAGAGCAGGAAAGCGGATAATCTCACAGTCTCCCCTTGGCCTAGGTGGGAGCAATACGGATTTGTTGCGCCTTCCTGCCGTCTGCGCGTTGAACATGCGGCTTTGATTACCGTGAAGGCCTCCTTGGTATGTACCCCTCACTCGTGCAGGGCTATTCTCTATTTTTGGACTTTTTCCTGCAGGCATACCGGCTAATTTGCCGTCTGCGCGGGAGCACCAGGAAAAAACGCGTCCTCACTTTAACACTTCACTTAATTTCATGTGACAAACCGAAATTGTGTTCACTGTGAAATTGTGAAAAAAAATTTAAAAAAATAAGTTATTTGTTTCCTAACATTTCAATTGGAAACCATCAAATCAATCACGTGTATTGTGCAAATTTTTATTCAATTTCAACAGCAGGCATTTGTCTTTATGGTGGTAAGTTGAACTGTGTAAATTATGTGGATCGTGAATTTGAGGTTAAATTCACCACTCTGTCCATAGTCCGAAATGCCTAGAGGACGACGTGCGCACATCGGCCGCCGCACAAGACATACAAGGCAGAAACAAGTGTATTCACAGAACTTAAGCGAAGAAAGACAAAATATAATAAGAGAAAATTCCCGATTGTGACAACGCGTGAGGACACGAAGATCATTGGCATCATACAATCGCTTGGCATTCCAATATGATCCCACTGCGAACTACAGTGATGATGAAAATTTAGATATTGGACCAATGACGACTATATGCCGATATTGCAATGCGTTAAAGTTCAAAAGAGAAATGGCTGGATTGTGCTGCGCAAGTGGAAAAGTCAAATTGGATCCATTACTTACACCACCACAGCCACTGAAACCACTGTTCGATGGAAGTGATCCCCATTGCAGGCATTTTCTTCAACACATCCTTGAATACAATAACAGCTTTCGCATGACTTCCTTTGGAGCTAATATCATTCGAAAAGGCGGGTTCATGCCGACTTGCAAGGTCAAAGATACAACACACATAACCAATCACTCACACCAACACAATGAATTGCAACACATAACAACTACATATACACCACACACTACACCATCACACAATCAGAAGTTACACCGTATTCTTCAACAAATGATTGTTTGCAATTACAGATACAAGGACAAATATATCATTTGCATGGTTCAATGCCAACACCAGATGAACCGCATCAATTTCTGCAAATATATTTCATTTCGTCGATGGTGGATCAGCTGAATATGCAATGCAATGTACAGGGAACACAACAGTTAAAGAGACGAATTATTGAACAGTTGCAAGCATTTTTTCACGCTAATAATGCTGTTGTTAATATGTTCAAAATAGCATTGGAACGAATGCCATCGGATACGCACAAATTTGTCATAAGAGCGGATTGTACCCCAACAGGTGAACATGTGCGAAGATTCAATGCACCCACCGTTAATGATGTTGCTGCAATTATAGTTGACGATCCAACTAAATCGCGAGACATTGTCGTTCAGCGAAGAAGCAGTATCATGCATCGTGTAAACGAGACACATCGTTTGTACGATGCGTTACAATATCCAATCATTTATTGGCAAGGGCAAGACGGATACGACATCGCGTTGAAGGTGGTCGATCCAATGACAGGTACAATATTCACATACTAATTATTGCTATTATTGCTATTATTGGTTTCCATTAACAATTCATTTAATTTTGCATTTTCAGGCGTATCAACGAATAAAAATCTAAGCGCAATGAATTACTATGCGTATCGTATGATGATTCGTACACATGAGGAGAATGTCATTCTGAAGTGCCGTCGGCTATTCCAGCAATTCGCTGTCGACATGTATGTCAAAGTCGAGACCGAACGTTTAGCGTTCATCCGATTCAATCAGGCAAAGCTACGATCTGAGGACTATATACACTTTCGTGATGCTTTCATTCATATGGTGATGTTCATAATATTGGACGTCTGACGATTCTCCCGTCATCTTATATCGGAAGCCCACGCCACATGCACGAATACGCTCAAGACGCTATGACGTACGTGCAAAATTATGGAACTCCGGATTTATTTATTACGTTCACATGCAATCCGAAGTGGACGGAAATTGAACGTGAGTTGGAACCGGGCCAAAAACCGCAAGATCGCCGTGACATAATCGCCAGAGTATTTCAGCAAAAACTCAAGGTTATGATGGATGTGCTTACTAAGTATCGAGTTTTTAGTGACACACGTTGTTATATACACTCGGTGGAATGGCAGAAGCGTGGACTACCGCATGCTCATATCCTAATTTGGTTGCTGAACAAATTACATTCAAATGAAGTGGATGACATCATATCAGCTGAAATTCCTGATCCAGTCACTGATCCCCATCTACGCGACTTTGTGACGACACAGATGGTGCATGGACCGTGCGGTGAATTAAATCCATTATCGCCTTGCATGGCTGATGGAAAGTGCACGAAACGATATCCGCGACCGTTAGTTGCTGAAACAGTCACAGGGAACGATGGATATCCAGTTTATCGTCGGCGTTCAAAAGAAGATAATGGTCGAACTATCAAAGTTAAAGTTCAAAATCAAGAGATTGAGATCGGAAATGAATTCATTGTACCATATTGCCCGCTGCTATCACGAATTTTCGAAACACATGCAAACGTTGAGAGTTGTCATTCGGCCAAATCAATCATTTATTTGTGCAAGTACGTCACAAAAGGCAGCGATATGGCTGTGTTTCGTATTGTATCGGAAAATGCGAATGACGAAATCAGCAACTTTTAAATGGGCAGATACGTCAGTACTAATGAAGCACTGTGGCGATTATTGTCATTTAAAATTCATGAAAGATATTCCACAGTTGTACATTTAGCAATGCATTTGGAAAATGGCCAAAGAGTTTACTTCACTGAGCTTCACAACGAGCTGAAAGACCACCATCGACAACATTGACTAGCTTCTTTGCAATGTGTGAAGCAGATCCATTCGCAGCGACGCTGATGTACGTTGAAATGCCCAAGTATTACACTTGGAATCAATCAACATTCCAATGTCGCAAACAGGGAACCCCAGTTCCAGATTGGCCACAGGTGTTTTCCACTGATGCACTAGGTCGCATGTATACTGTTCATCCTAGAAATGATGAATGTTTTTATTTGCGACTGCTGTTGGTAAATGTACGTGGACCAAACTCATTTGCGCATTTGAAAACTGTGATTGGCCACCAATGCCAAACATATAGAGAAGCATGTCAACTATTGGGTTTGCTGGAGAACGATTCTCATTGGGATTTAACACTTGCGGATTCAGTTGTTTCATCAAATGCGTACCAAATACGAACGCTGTTCGCAATTATCATCACCACATGTTTTCCTTCACAACCAATTAAGTTATGGAACAAATACAAAGACGACATATGTGAAGATATCTTGCATCGCTTTCGCATTCAAACGAATACTCCTGACATCCAAATAACCGATGAAATCTACAATGAAGGATTGATTCTGATTGAGGATCAATGCTTGACTATTGCAAACAAGCTACTGATTGAAGTAGGAATGATTGCGCCAAATCGATCGATGCAAGAATTAAATCGAGAGCTGCAATACAATGTTGATACATTGCAGGAATTCGTTCGAAATAATGTGCCGTTGCTGAATGAACAGCAAAAGCAAGTATACGAAACATTAATGCAAGCGGTGGACAATAATATTGGGGATCTATTCTTCCTGGACGCACCTGGAGGAACAGGGAAAACATTTGTCATTTCATTGATTTTGGCCACTATTCGATTAAGATGTGACATAGCTTTGGCGTTAGCATCATCTGGAATTGCGGCGACTCTTCTAGATAGCGGTCGTACTGCACATTCTGCGCTTAAGTTGCCACTCAATTTAAACACAATTGATACTCCAACAGGCAATATTTCCCGATCCAGTGCAATGGGAAAATTGTTGATGCAATGCAAGCTCATTGTTTGGGATGAGTGCACAATGGCACATAAGAATTCACTTGAAGCACTTAACTTCACATTGAAGGGTCTTCGGCGAAATAAAAACATCTTTGGTGGCTTGATGATATTATTGGCAGGCGATTTCAGGCAGACGTTGCCAGTAATTCCCCGTGGAACGCCTGCAGATGAATTGAATGCTTGCCTGAAGGCATCACCTTTATGGAATAACGTAAAAACATTATCGCTAACCACTAATATGAGAGTTCAACTTCAAAATGATCAAAGTGCTGCACAATTTTCCAAAGAATTGTTAGCTGTTGGAAATGGAAAAGTTGATGCGACATCTGGATTAATTACTCTTACCAACGACTTTTGCGGATTTGTAGACTCTCAATTAGCTCTTATTGAAAATGTTTTCCCAAACATTAGTGAGAATTATCAGAATTATGCTTGGTTATGTCAACGGGCAATTCTTGCCATAAAGAATAATGATGTACACGAACTGCATTTCACCATTCAATTAAAAGTTGCTGGCAATTTGGTGACATACAAATCCGTTGATTCCATAACAAATCCCGATGATGTAGTAAATTATCCAATGGAGTTGTTGAACTCTCTGGAGTTACCAGGATTTCCACCACAGGACTTGCAACTCAAAGTTGGTACAGTTATTATGATATTGCATAATTTGAATCCACCGCGACTTTGCAATGGTACTCAACTTTCGGTAAAAAGACATGCCGAATTTGATTGAGGCAACCATTATTAACGGAAAGTACGCAGGTGAAAATGTATGTATTCCTCGAATACCAATGATTCCGACTGATCTTCCGTTTGACTTCAAACGATGGCAATTTCCAGTTCGCCTTGCGTTCGCAATGACAATTAACAAGTCGCAAGGCAAATCGCTTAGTGTTTGCGGGATAAATTTAGAAAATCGTTGTTTTTCACATGGCCAGTTATACGTTGCGTGTTCACGAGCTGCGAAACCATCCGCTTTGTTTATGTTAACGTCAGACCAAAAAACAAAAAATGTGGTTTACCAAAGATCACTTCAATGAAACGGATAATTTGCGGACACGTATAACGCTTCGGTTCAGTATTGACTTTGGATTCACTTTCATTTACTTAGAGAAGTTAAACTAAATAACACTTCATTTTTGTAATCGAAATGAATTATTTACTGTTGTGAAATGAAATAAAAAGTTTCCTTTTCAAATGTTACATAAAACGAAGCCATCTGGTGGCGAAACGGAGTTCGCCGGGTTTGCTAGTATTTTATATATTAGATGTTTCCATTTTTCTTACATACGTTTTTTACGTCTGTCTTTTCTACATGTGTAAATCTACTTCCTATATATACATACACGGCTGTGTGCGAGAGAGAGAGAGGCAATGAGTCTGCGCTTGGAAGGCCACTGAAATTTCATTTTTTCCTTCTGGCTATACTAATGATAGATATGGTCATTATCTACGGTTCTGCGTTTTTAGTTTTCTCGTATCTTTAAAATTGTGCATGCCACAGATATTCGTTCTTAAAGTGGGCGGGGCGAAATTGTGTTCCTCTAGCTTTTAAAGTCTCTGAGATATAGGCGCTCATGAAGACGGACAGACGGAAAAAAAGACATACATAGCTAAATCGACTCGGCTATTGATGCTGATCAAGAATATATATACTTTATGGGGTCGGAAACGCTTCCTTCTGGGTGTTACACACATCCATTTTTTCAAAAAATCTAATATATCCCTTTACTCTTCGAGTACCGGGTATAAAAAGAATGCACTGATAGCGGATCAGTTGCACGATCGGCTTAAACACAGTAGGGAGTTTTATAACCCAATTACTTTCCTTTAAGCACATAAAATAAAAATTTTTAGGCGGAGCGAAATGAAACACGACCGAAACTGGAGCGGCATACAATATTTGGGAGGAAACGACGCTGGTGATCAGCTTCCTTCTTTCTTGCTTAGGTCCCCTGGTGTTAAGCAGGATGCGCGAGAGTGCTCGGCTACCTTTGCGTTGGCGTACTTCATTTGTTCCCTAAACGATAGCCTGGTGTCGCCTGCGATGTTATGTTGTGCCCGGCAACAGAAACCTTGGCTGTCTTCGCTTTCTTTCTGCTACTAAACAGAACGGCCTCGGTCTTGTGGGCTGCCAGCTGGGGTCCCGATATGTTGAGCAACGTCTGTACGGCGCGGATTGCCTCGTTTGCCGCTGCTTCTGCTGCCGCAAGGTCCTTGGCCACAGCTGTGATGGCCACATCGTCGGCGAACCCTACTATTTTCGTCCCCTCTGGTAGGTTCAATTGAAGAACTCCGTCGTACATCGTGTTTCACAGGAGCGCTCCTAGCCCTGAACCCTGCAAAACTCCGGCTGATACTTCGTACGTTTTTGTGCCATCACTCGTCTCGTACAGCAGCACCCTGTCGCTAAGATAGCTGTCTACCGTTCCAAGAAAGTAGTCTGGGATCCGGAACGACCATCCTTCTTGCCCTGTGTGCCGTGTTGAATGCATTCTTGATATCAAGGGTGACCAGCAGGCAGTACTGCTTGTTGCCGCTTTTCCACCGTTTCCGCTAATGGCGTTCTTCGCTCTGCTTTTTACGTTTGCGATGGCGTCCACAGTCGATCTGCAAGTCTTACTGACTTCCGAAAGTCATACTGGTTTTCCGATAGGCCACCGGCTTCTCCAATGGCCTGACTGAGCTTATGTGCAAGCAGCCCATCGCACACCTTCCCCGCGTTGTCTAGGAGACAGATTGGCCTGTACGTAGAAGGCTCGTCTGGTGGCTTACCTGGCTTATTCAGCAGCAGCAGCAGCTTTTGAATCTTCTACTTGTCGGGAAAGGTTCCTTCTTCAAGGCACTTGTTGAAAACCTCAACGAAGGCTGATGGCTGCAGTGCCAGTGCCAGCTTCAACGTCCTGTTTGGAAAAGCGTCAGGGCCTGGGGCATTTTTGCTTGACAGGCTCCTCCCGGCTTCCAACACCTCGGCTTCTGTGATCCTGTCTATGCCCGTATACGGTCCGTCGCTTGCTGTGGGCCTTCCGCCTCTGTGCTGAGCGCTTGGGACGCTCAATGTTCCCGAGCGCCTTTGGTTCCGATGTCGCCTTGCTCCTGCTTCGTGACCAGCTTGTAGGCCCTGCCCCAGGGATCTTGCTCCGCGGTGGCGCAGAGCTGGAGGAAGCATTCTCGCTTACTGCTCCGTATTGCGTTTTTTAACGCTCTTCTGGCGATCCTGTTCGCCTCGTTCGCGGAGTGTAGCTTTCTGCATTAATCGCCTGGCACTCAGACACATAGACCAAAATCTGGCTATGTCTATGAAAAAAACTGGTTTCTTTATTACTGTCTATGTAACAGACTAGGTTTTTATTGAGTATTGATAATAATTAATATACCTAAAAGAACACACTTAAAACAGAATCAAAAGTAACGTAGTTAACTTTTAATTCATCCTTAAAGATGCTGTAAATGAAAAAAAGTTTGCACACTGAAAATGTTATTTTTTTAAACTCTGGGAAATTCTCTGTTTGATGCGTGTATTCATTTTATCCAAAGTGCTCATAAAACTTTTGACTTTTGCCACCTCTTTGCGTCTGATGTCCCACTGTGTGGCGACCAATTCAAACTAAGATTTCAGCTAAAAATGGGGCGATATATTGATGAAAATTTCTTATTAATGTTGTGCATAGATGACTCTTTAAAATGATTATAATTTTGCACAAATATGATTCGTAGTTTTTTATATCCGTTGTAGAAAATTAAGTTGAATTTAATTAATGAATATCCATATTAACCATGTTCCTATACCAAATTCCGCCACCTTACCTTACTTTAACTTACACAATGAATATACATTGTAAGGAACCCTGAATTTATGCATATGTTAGTAATAAAACCCAACACTTATTCTTATTATCTTATTCAACGATTCATTATCGAAAGATTTTTCACATGGTACCGAAACCCGGCAAAAGGGCGATATTCTACAAAAATAAATATATGTACGAATATCTTTTGGGCTTATACTAGCGAATTACTCATAGCGAGCGGAAAACCAAATTCAGCGAAAATGTAAGCTTGCAAGGTTGTGCAATCAAATTGAAAAATACCCAGAGCGTGAATCAATAAACGAAGAAAATTTGAGCGAATTCTGGCATCGATTAAAAAATGCGCATAATAACGTAAGAAAGGCGGACGAACAAGCTCTAAGAGTGCCTGTACAGGAATCGGTGAAAGAGAGAGAATACGAAATAATACTTGAATACGACCACAGTGCAGTAAGTACAGCTGCCATAGTCGAAATCTCGATGAAACGTTAGCGGAATCGGCAATTATAAAGGAGAGACTAAGTGAGAGGCAAGCAGAGAGCCAGAATAGAGAGCATAACATGCAAGTTGCTAAGCATAAGCAAATCGATTTAAAAAAATTCGACGGAGCTTTTGAAAATTGGTTGCCCTTTTGACTCAGTTTAAATTGGCAGTACATGAAAGCCCTGCCTTAGACTCAGAAACTAAATTCTACTATTTAAATGATTCTCTTACTAATGCAGCAGCAGCGACTTTGTCTGGATTTATTCCAATTGAGGTTTGTCATAAAGATGCTATTAGTTTGTTACTTGAAAAATATGGAGACACGGAAAAAATTCCCGAGCAGTATATTCAGAAACTTCTAAATTTAAAGAGCGTTTATGCAGCGGACGATGTACAAGGGTTACGGCAACTATACAACGAAGCCATAGCATGCATACGTACATTAACAGCACTAGGGGTTCAAACTAGCAATTGTTGCGTTATGTTTAAGTCTATCTTAGTAAGGGCTATTCCTATCTGGTCTGATGAGCTGGTGAGGTGGCTCAAAGGGGGCCCAGCTGAGGCCACCGGACGGGTCGCAGGTTGCGGATAGCGAACGGCCTACCTCGGTAGGTAGGTCAGCTGCTAGCTCAGTCGTAAACAGAGAGCTCAGGGACTTGGCAGCCCCCTGCTCTAATGATGCCTTATCCGCGAAACGTGAATCTCTGCCATGACGGACCACCCTTTCTTTACAAATCGTGGGATCAAATATGCATAACAACAAAACAACAACAAAAAACAAAAAAACCGAGTCTGGCACTCCCCAAAAGTCAACTGGGAGCAATCCCATGCGTGGAAAGGCAGTGGCCCCAAGGCCTGGCCCAGCCAGCTCAACAGCAGGAAAGACCTGCTCGGTGGAAGGCGCTGGTACGAACCCGAGGCGGTCCCACCCTGAATCTGCGGTGGGTGGCAAAGCACCTCCCAAAACTAACACCCTGGAAAGGCAACAAAGCATTAGTGCGGCTGCCTGACCTCCTGGTAAAGTGGCGGGGGCTGACTTGCCATCGACAAGTGCCCAATCCAGGAAGTACTCGTATGCCGAAAGGAGGAATGCAGGGCAAATACTCCGTCGGCAAAACGCGAGCAAAAGAGCAAGCCCATCAGCCGACTGGCTGAATAAGGTAAAGTGGGCCTCGGCAGTGCTTCACCAGACTTCACCTAGGAGCAACAACAGGCGCCACAACCGAAAAGGCAGCGCTCGCAGGAGATGCCTGGACCTACTATAAAGCGGTCTAGATAGCGCAGATTGCCAAGGAGAGGACGCTAATTGGCTTCCTTGACAAGGGCAGCGCGGAGGGTAAGATACCTAAGAGCCAGTGGAAGTGGGTGGAAGCGGCATTGGCCGACCGCTGCTTCGAGCTCCTCGAGAATGACCCCGGGCCACCTCCTGTCTGCAAAGACATAGGGTGGTTCCAGGGTACTATTTAAGTAATTGCCTGTGAAGACGAGCGCTCCGTGAAGCTGTATAAAGCAGCGGTGGCGCAGATCGGAGAGGTCTACGCTGGGGCGAAGCTCGTCGCAGTAGACTGGAGCGAGGGGCCCAGTAGACCGCGGGCAAGACTATGGGTGCCGGCTACCTTCAAGGAGCTTGAGCGCATCCTCAAAATGTTTCAGAGGTGCAATCCAGAAGTGCTCACCACAAACTGGAAGATAGTGAAGGTTGAGACCACGCAGGGACCGATGAACCAGGCTGTGCTCGTACTCAACGAGGAGTCGCTGGCCCCGATAGAGGCAGCTAAGGGCGAGCTGAACTTCGGTTTCAGCTCGGTGACCATAAAGGTGTACAAGTCGGACGCAGTGGCCGATTCCCGTCCTGTCGACAACCCAGTCGAGCAGGACGTTGCCTCGGAGATCGAAGCACCCGACAACGAGCTGGAGCAGGCCAAAGAAGGCTACTCGTCCGATGCAGAGCTACTGCTCGATTTTGAGGCGATCTGTCGCGAGGAAGTATCCGACGACTCAGACGCCGACATCACAGTGGTGGGGATTCTGGAAGATGTCTCTGAGACTCCTTTAGATAAATCTCCTTCACAGTAAAGCAGCATCTGCTTCCCTTATACTCCGCTTGATCGAGAGCGGAGCCGACATAGTCCTAGTCCAGGAGCCTTGGATAGTAGGAGAAAAGGTCTGTGGATTAGCGACGAAGGAGTACAAGCTGATTGTAACCCAAAAAGAAGGGTTACTGCAGAGCCAATATTCTGATGAAACAGTGGAAGTCTATGCTACGGTTGTTCCGCATATTTTTGAAGATGTTTTACCGGTTCCATGCGTAGAAAAACAAACGAGCAAAAACATAGCGTACCATAAAAATAGTAGCGAGGACTTATTTGTAGGAATGAATATGCGTATCGTACAAGCTAATTATTGAAAATTTAATTACGATCAAAGAGATAATTTCGACATCAATCTGGTAGCGGTTGATATGTTTTTCGTTTGGACTATTCAGGGTCATTGTGGCGATATAGAACTCAAAGACAGATGTATTCTGAGCGTTATTCATAACGAAGATTTGGAATTTGGAGTCAATTGGTATATCATCGTTCAGCGAATCGAACGACAACATTCAAGTGGCTGATATTGTTGTTGACAATGGAAGATACTCAATGAAGATGCCGTGGAAAATACCAAAGAGTGACTTGCGAGACAAAAGAGTCGTAGCCGTGCCCCGTCCGTGCAACCTCCAAATTAATGCGAATCCCCGACAAATTAATCGAGTACGATCGAGGTATACGAGAATTAGTAAGC
This sequence comes from Drosophila helvetica, assembly GCA_963969585.1. Classification (NCBI taxonomy): domain Eukaryota; kingdom Metazoa; phylum Arthropoda; class Insecta; order Diptera; family Drosophilidae; genus Drosophila; species Drosophila helvetica. The sequence continues at coordinate 23,619,480 of OZ018401.1, read as the reverse complement.
GAAGGTATTGCAGAAGTTGTTCCCAATTTATCCAGCAATAGCGTGGCATATTATATGCCGCACCGTCTAGTATAAAGAGAAGTTTTCGACGCCTATTCTAGCGAGCACGGATCAGCTTCTTTAAACGACCATTTAAGCCAAGGTTTCAATTTGTTTAACGATCTGACTGCAATTTTAATTAACTTTCGTTTTCAGAAAATTGCTTCCGTAGCGGACATTGGACTCGGACGGACAAGTAACGTTATCGATTCAAGACCAGAAGACAGAAGTAAACATTACCAATGCGGAAATTGAATCAATACTTCCTATTGAACTGTTCGGAAAATGTTACGAGTAACATGATATGGCTTTCGTTTCATTAAATGACTTAAATCAAAATCGAAGCATTTGAGTTCAACTACAAGCAAGGAGCTATCAGCTGATGAAATTGGAGAAGCGGAACGTTATTGGATCAGATTTATACATCAGCAAGAATTTGGTGCAGAAATGACAGCACTAAAGAAGGTTGACGGCATTCAAGGAAATTCAAAGATAATTTGTCTAAGCCCTACATTGGACGACGGAATGCTAAAACTTTCTTGTCGTTTGTTGACACAAAACAGTGTAACCGTTGAGCATGCACATCTGGTCACGCTGGTCACACAGCAAAATATAGGCAAATTTCTTGCGCAAGAATATTTTGCTCGTCTGAGTACTGGGCTTTACAAAAAAAATCAGTTGGAAATTTAAATTTTGTCGAAAATCAAGACGGAACGTACCATCTATGGGCTCTGTGGCACTGGAGAACGACAATGAACATAGAAAGCTCCGCAATATTGGATAAATCAGTATCTATTAAATTATAAATAAATAAAATGGGTATCGTTTATAAAATTAATAAAAAACAATATCCATATAATCGGCTTCAATGAGATTCAATTTGTTTTCATTATTGCAACTTTCTAGCCGGCTGGAATTTTCCTGGTCTTCTTCATGTTGATGTCGATATACGAGTGTCGATGACGATAGAATATAGAATAATTCTATCTTTCGAGACTAGCAAATACCACCTTTTCTTTTCGAGTGTATATCGTTGCCCTTCCAGTATTAATCGGTCATTTATTGCCTTATTTTGCGCAAAATTCTTGCGCAAGAAATTTCTTTCTAATTTCTTTTCTCTAAAACTTCCAATCGTTCTATTGGCAAACCATTTTTTCCTGGAAATCTAACGGGACTTTCTAAAAATAGCACTGAAAGCCTGAACACGTGTGTTGGATAAAGCTGCGCCTCGACGGAGCCCCAATGATTGGGGCCCAATCTGCTAGAAGAAATGTTGCGGCGCACAGAGTGGTAGTACACCTGTGGCGGCAGTGGACATTCCTCAGGATGGCAAAATAGTTGGTCCCAATTGAACAATTGTACACGCGGCCTAAAGACTGCGTAATAGATTTATTTTACTTGAGGTTAAGGAATGAAAATTACAATATTGGACAAGAGGGTGCGTTCTGTCTTCATGGACTTTCGCTCGCAGTCTTCATCATCGACTTGTCGTTCATTGTCGCCGATGTGGTTCTTGAACTTATATATTAGCTATATGCTAGGCTTAACTGTGCTTCGCGACCCAACAAGAGCGTAACAAGAGCCCCGTATAAGAGCGTTACGAGTGGTTCGGTGACGTTCGTCAATCGTTGTAGCGCCTAGAAGAACTACGAAAGAGATTAATAAGGCATACTCCCAAATATATGAGCGCAACGGTGTATGCGCTGCTATAACAAGCCAGTGACCCAGTGGAAACTGGGCGTTGCCCAAACATTCTCCCCCCTTGACGATAGCTTCTGTATCGTCGAATCCAGAACAGTCTTCTCTCCAACTTCCGTGACTTCCTTCATGCCAATGGAACTGAAATCGAAACTTAAACAAACGCTGTAACGAGAAAGTGCAATTTATGATTGTTGTGGAGGGTTAATATCATAATTTTGCCAAGTGTCTTGTATGGAAAGGGGGCAAAGCTTTGCAACTGGTTGTTTAATCAGCCCCCCTTCGTATTTTAGAGTGACAACTCGAACTAGGCTATCCTTCCCTCGGTGAATTTTCATAATTCGACCCAGAGCCCAAAAGTTAGACGGCAGCCGCACATCCTTAACTTGAACTCTGTAGCCGATAGTTCAATTCTCCTTCTTTGTAACCATTTTGGCCTCCGTTGCAAATGTGTTAAATAATCCGAACTCCATTGTTTCCAGTATTGCTGAACCATATGTTGACAATTTCTCCATCGTTCCGTGTTGCTAATATTAGCAATCGGCCCCTCGGATGGAGCAAGCAATGAGTCCCCTATTAAAAAATGGCCAGGAGTTAATACCATTAGGTCTTCTGGATCATTGCACAGAAGGCAAAGTGGGCGAGAATTTAAGCAAGCCTCGATTAGAGCTAGCACAGTAGCCAACTCTTCATATGTTAGATGGTATTTCATTGATTTAACCCCCGCCTCCCACACCCCTCCCAAATGTGGTGCGGAGGGTGGGTGAAAGTGCCACGAGATGCCGTCATCAGTCAAATTTGCGAGGATCGTATTTTCGATGTAACGTCTGTTTTTCATCTTGTCAGCTTGCAGCTTTCGATTTGCGCCAACAAAATTTGTCCCACAATCAATATATATGTGAGCGCATTTCCCACATCAGCCAATGAATCGATGCATCGATACGTTGTTTTTGGAAACTTCTTTTTGATGTTTGCATTGACATTATAATTGTTAATTTATACGTTGCTGACGTTGCATTTACCCATTAAAGCCGATACGGAGTTTTTTTTCGGATATTTCGTTTGAGCCTCTTCAAATTAAATGCAGACTAATGGTTAGGTTAACCCGGAGTCCCTCAGCGGCCTTAAGTGATCCGGATGTAATCCTTTACGGGGCTGTTGGTGCGGTTTGGAAGTCCTCGAAAATAGAGTTGTGTTTAGCAAAGGCAAGTAATTCCCTCGGCGTCCTCTTGGAGGCATCCTCCAGTGATGCCATCTCCGGTGCGCCTAAGTATCTTTTCCTTTCCCGTGAGAGAGCCGGGCAGTTGCAGATGAGATGTTCTAGGGTTTCGATAGCCCCGGGCTTATCACATTTCCGACAGCTGTCTCTGTTGGTGATGCCTAGCTTGGCTGCGTGCGCCGCATCTAGACAGTGACCTGTGAGTATTCCCACTAGCAGTCTGCCGTCTTTCCGTGGAAGATGCATTAGATAGTGAACTAGTTTTCCATTGCGCTCTTTGAACATGGTTCTCGAGGTTCTGCAGGTGGTTGTGTTCCTCCATCTGTTTTCAGCTTGCAGAGCGGCCTGCTTCTCTAGATCGCTTTTTAACGTTCTAAGGGACACAGGCACGTTTTCGATTCTTTCGTTCGCCAGCGCGTTGCCTTCCTTAGCCAGAACGTCCGCAGCTTCGTTTCCTTCCTGCCCTGGGATGGCTGGGGACCCAGTAGATTCGCACTGACTTAGTCGTGCATAGTGAGTCTAGCGCCTGCTTGCCAGGACACTTCTGGAACTAACTGCGAACGACTGCATGGACTTTATCGCCGCTTGGCTATCAACGAATATGTTCACCACGTTGTGTGGTCACTCTGTAAGCTGAGCGACCTCTGCTGCCTTCTTGATGGCGAAAACTTCCGCCTGGAATATGCTGCATCGGTCCGGTAGCTTATATGACACACTTATTTCGGAGTTTGTGCAATATAAGCCCGCTTCTACTCCTCCTTCCGTCTTGGAGCCGTCAGTGTATATGTTGAGGTGCTGAGTCTGGCCCCATCCTTTTTTCCAGTCTTCGGGTCCCATAAAGGTATTAGTATTTACTTCGAGGCACGTTTGGGGGATTATGTACTGTGTACAGCTGGTCATGTCCCTACCAATGTAACTGTGCCCGTATCCTTGGGGTGAAATGTTCCCCGATGCGATCAGGCGCTGTGCAGCTTTGCCTGCAGTCAGCCAAGCGTGGATATCAAAGGGATCGATTCCGAGTATGGTTTCGAGTGCTATAGTTGGGGTTGAACTCAGCGCCCCTGTGATACATAGCAGAGCCTGTCGCTGGGTCCTTTCCATAAGCTTTTGGTACGTCTTCTTTTCAGTTGCTTGCCACCACACTAGGACTCCATACAGCAGAGTTGGTCGCACCACCGAGATGTAGATCCAATGCATTATGGTGGGTGACAGGCCCCATGTGCTGCTAAGCATCTTCTTGGATGCATAAAGCGCAATGGTGGCCTTCTTCACCCTTTCCACTACATAGGGTCTCCATGCCAGCTTGCTATCCAGTACTGTGCCGAGGTATTTGACCTGTGTTTTCGGTACTAGTCTTGTTTGATTGATTTTCGGGGCGATCCATGCCGGTACCTTGTACCTCTTTGTAAAGAGGATGAGGTCCGTCTTGTCCGCGTTGATATCGAGTCCTACTCCGTCCGCCCACTCGCATATCTCCCTTAGTGTTCATTCCATTATGGAGCTGAGGGTCGATGGACATACACCCGTAATAGTTATGCTTATGTCGTCTGCATAAGCTGTTATTTTTGGCGCCTTCCTCTCGAATCTCTTGATGAGGTCGTCGACCACCAGATTCCACAGGAGGGGCGACAGGACCCCACCCTGAGGTGTGCCTCTGTGTGCTCCCTTTACCGTGGAAGCGGTGCCCTACTCTGATTGCACCCGTCTACAACTAAAAAGTTTCTTAATCCATAGGTTGATTATTGCGTTCGTGGCTACGTTATTAAATGCTCCGGATATATCTACGAATACTCCTAGTGCATACTTTTTGTTGTTCAGATCTTTCTCTCTCTTTCTTTTTCTACTAGCTAATGTAGAGCTGTCTCCACCGATTCTCCTTTGTTGAAGGCATGCTGGTTGGTTGACATCAGTCCCCCACCTCATTCCTGATGTGTCCATCCATCAGCTTTTCCAGTGTTTTTAGCATAAAAGAGGTAAGGCTTATCGGTCTGTAGTCCTTGGGACTAGCATGGCTGCACTTTCCTGCCTTTGGGAGGAAGACAACCTGTACTTAGACATGCCGAGTATACTGCGAAAAGCCATTGAATGATCGTCTCTTTGGTCGCTTGCAGCATGGCTGGGAATATTCCGTCCAGTCTAGGTGCTTTTCTGCCCGCAAAGGAGTCTATGGCCCATTGGATTTTCTTGAGGGTTATTAGATCTGTCGGGGGGGTATGTTCCTCGGTTGCTAGGTCCTGTTGCATTTTGGCATTAGTGACATCGGTGCATCCCTGGAAGTGGGCCTCCATTAGTGCTGTCAGAGCTTCTTCGCTGTCCTCTGACCACTGTCCATTATTTAATTTGAGCTGACTCTGTATGGTGGGCTTCTTCGAGAGCAGATTTCTGAGTCTTGCTGTTTCAGGCTGTTCATAAAACATGAACAGGAACCGACACAGGCCAACCAATAAACAATTCATTCCACTTGAAGGAGGTCACTTGAGAAAAAGGACATATAGAGTTCGACCATAAAATCATATACATGCGTCACGTCGAACCCAAATCTATTAACACATGTAGTTTACATGTAATAGGTGTTACACCAAGCCTCTGTTCCCCCCACCAAAGGTAAGAGACAGAATAGCGTAAACCCTTGAATTTTATAACAAGGTGCTAGTGTCAATAAAAACAGAAAAGCGTAATCCCTTGATTTTCAATACCATGGTCACTATCAATAATTAAAAAAGACGACAATAAGTTACTGATCTCCCCCACCAGTGGTAAGAGACACAGTAAATAAAGGCGCAAAAAGGATACTGATCTCCCCCACCAGTGGTAAGAGACACAGTAGATAAAATCCAAAAAAGGATACTGATCTTCCCCATCAGTGGTAAAAGACACAGAAGATAAAATCCAAAAAAAGGACACTGATCTCCACCAGCAGTGGTAAGAGACACAGTAGATAAAATCGCAAAATAACCTCAACCTAAGTGAACACGTCCAAGTTGTGAGTCGGGGCACAACGTAGTCAACAAGGCGACCACAATAAAAGCACCCCCAACGGTTCACTTAGGACTAAAAGGTTAAATAAATAAAACAAAAAAAAAAAAAAATGGCCATGATTCGGCAAAAGTTGCTAGAAGAGCAGGAGCAGTTAGAGTAGCAAATGTTAAAGCTTCAGGACGAAGCATCAAAACAACCGCTTACTAAAATCAAGACATCAGACGCCCTGAAAAAGTTGGAAACAATCCAGAATGCTTTTGAAGCAAATCACGAAAAATTAATAAAGGATGGTGTCGGAAAGGAGGAATATTTCGAAAAAACAATATTTTATTTCTTAAAAGATAAATACATGAAACTAAAAGGACAACTTAAGTGTGAGAAGGGTGTGATCTTAGAAAGAAACGTCTTAGACGAAAGGCACTACAGGAGAAACTCACCTGTAGAATCGCCCGGCCCATCTACCGGGAAAACCATAAGTTTCGACGACACATTTCGAAACTGTCAGACCAGTAGACAAGCAGAGGAACTGCTACGCCTTTGCAACGACATACACGGTGAGATAAACAACAAAATGTGTAAAGTGATCAACCAATACGATATCGATTGTCTGGAGGATACATTATCAAAAATGAGAAGACTGTATATAGAATCGCAGAATCTCTCAGAAGACGTCAAAAACGGTATCGCACGACCTACACGGAATGTGGGAGAAAATTAGATATATTAAAAAACCAATTAAAAATGGAATCTAATCGGATCGATAACGATTTTAGATTGTGTACAATACGGAAAAAATGATGCGGCTGAAATGTGCGTTAAGAGGTGAAGCAGCCCGCCCAACACTTGCAAATATCGGCTGCCAACTATAAAGTAGCTTGGTCGACGCTCAAAGAGAGGTACGAAAATAGCAGGATGCTATTTACAGCGCAATGGGACAGACTTTTGGACCAATCAGAAATTAACAGCAACAGCAGTAGCAGGAAACAATCATGCTACCAGAGGAAGAAAGACATATCAAAAGCAAATAATACCCGTCGACTCAAAAATGACAAAATGTAAGTGTTGCAACTATGAAGGTCATGTTATCTCGGAGTGCCGAAAATTCGAACGGTTAACACCAGAAAACCGATTGCAATGGGCAAAAGACCAAAGGTTGTGCCTTATATGTTTAAAGCACAATAGAAACGAGCAGTGCTACGAAAAAAACAAAAAATGTTGCTAACGAAATGTTGCATATTGAATTCAAAAAAACACCAGAAAATGCTACGACAATGACGTCCAAAAGTGGATCAACAGTAATCCTGGAAAAAGCACAAGTAAGAGCAAAGGCTGCCAACGGAGAGTACATGCTATTAAGAGCATCAATCGACCAAGGATCTCAGGTGTCTTCGATATCAGAGGAAGCCGCTCAGCTGCAAGGACTTCCTCGTCAAAGAGTCGTCACCAAAAAACATGGGCTCAGCGAGACGCTAGCCCGAGATAACGCCATGATTTCTAAGCAATCATAAAGAAGAAGTAGAGGCTGCCGTCTTGTCATCTCTAACCAGTGCGCAACCAGAGAAATCGTTCCAATACGAAATGGAAAAATTGAAAAATTATCATCTGGCTGATCTGTTATTCAATAAATCGGACAGAATCGATTTAGTGTTGGGAGGAGAAGTATTTGCAAGGGTTCTCAAAAACGGTATTGTCAAGATTGATGGCAGTCTCGGACAATATACTAAATTTGGTTGGATCATATCAGGTATAGTGAATATACCCAAAACCAAGCCATTTACGTCGGCAGTCACTAATTTGGAGCGATTTTGGGAGCTGGAAGAAGTCGACGACCAAGACGCTAGTACAGAAGAGATGAAAAAAACTATGGAAGAATAGAAAAATTCCGTCAAACGCGACAAAAATGGACGATTTATAGTAAAGGTACCATTCAAGGAGGACAAGGAATTGGGCGAATCACGTAAAAAAGCGATGGCCCGGCTATTGTCAATGGAACGCAAATTTAAGAGACAAGACGATCTCCATAAAGGATACAAGCGCTTTATGAAGGAGTACAAGAATCTCGGTCACATGGCTAAAGTTAATAATGGATCGATGAGAAAATATTATCTTCCCCATCAAGCGATCATCAGAGAGGGAAGTGCTACGACAAAATTGAGAGTCGTCTTCGATGCATCTGCAAATGTGCCGATTTTGCAGAAACACATTTTCGACATCATCATCAAATGGAGAACGTGGAATATTGTATTAGCTGCCGATGTGGAAAAAATGTACAGACATATACAAATTTCCAAAGAAGACCAACCATACCATCGCATACGCTGGAGGGATGATCCAATGAAGCCCGTAGAGGAGTATGAATTACAAACAGTTACGTATGGGATATCGTCAGCACCGTTTTTAGCTGTTCGAACGTTAATGGAGATAGCTAATTATACCCTGTACCCTAATCTGCGAAACATCATCAAATCTGATTTTTACATGGATGATTTAATGACAGGAGCGGATACAATTGAGGAAGCACAAAATATACAAAAAACAAATGCTCCAGCGTTCAGTGTATTCGGATTTCATCTTCGGAAATGGTTATCGAACAACGAAAAAGTAATGGGTAAAATTGACTCTACAATGGAGAATGAAGTCGTAGAAATAAACGACAAAGAAACAGTTAAAACACTGGGACTACATTGGCAGCCAACAGAAGACAACTTTAAATTTGAAGTCAACATGAGCACTGCGAAGACTTGCACAAAAAGATCAGTTCTATCCCAAGTAGCACGCATTTTTAACCCAACTGGATAGTTGTCTCCAGTCACAGTCATCGCAAAACTCTACGTGCAGAAACTCTGGCTACTGAAGGTAACATGGGATGAAGAATTATCCAACGACCTTGCAGACGAATGGAACAAATTTTCAGAAGGCATTGACATGGCAAAGGATTTTCGTATTCCGCGATGAATACGTACTCATCTCAACTGTCATGTGCAAATGCATGGATTCGGTAATTTACATAAAGACACCATACACTGTGAAGCTTCTGACGGCAAAGACAAAAGTAAATCCACTAAAAAATAGGAAGACGTTACCCAAGCTGGAACTGTGCGCCGCTCATTTGCTAGCCAAGTTGATGAACCGTGCATCAGAATCGATACCTCAGGCTACTACAATGTACGCTTGGAGTGACTCAACTATTACTTTAGCATGGATTCGGGAAAGTAAGAACAAGGATAAGTTCATAAGGAAGAGAGTAGCCGAAATAAAAACCTACGTGCCACAAGCAATATGGCATCATGTTAGCACAAAGGACAATCCCGCAGACAGTTCATCGAGTGGCATCTCTCCAGCCAAATTACAAGATCTAAATAATTGGTGGAACGGCCCAAATTGGCTTACCTTGCCAATAGACCAATGGCCAATAACCACAAACGAACAGACTGAAAATAAGTCTACATTTATAAATGAAGGAGAGTTTATAAATGAGCTCGTATCACGCTACACGCTACGCTAGTAGCATACATAAAGCGTTTTTTCCACAAAGGAAGTACCTCACCGAAATACTTGACTGCAATCGATCTACAATCTGCGAGAATACTCATTATCAGATTATACCAGATGAAGCAGTTTCAAGCCAAAATTCAGCAGCTCAACTGAGGAGAAACTATCAAAAACGACAGCAGGATCAGTAACCTCTATCCATTCCTGGATAAAGATGGTTTACTTAGAGTAGGTGGACGGTTCACTAAGTCTGACCTTCCATTTAACACAAAACATCCAATCATACTTATAAAGGGTTATTTAACTGGGCTCTTAATTAAAGAATGTCATCATGCAACCCTTCATGGTGGGAATCAGTTGATGGAAACGACGATCAGATGCCAATATTGGATAATATCAGTCAAAAAAGATTTTAAGCAATTTGTGCGAAGGTGCACCAAATGCATCCGATATCGTCAGAAAGCAGCTAAAGAAATGATGGGAAACCTTCCGATGGGACGAACAACAATCTCCAGTCCGTTTACACACACAGGAGTGGATTATGCAGGACCATTTCATATGAGATGTTCCAAAGGAAAAGGACAGACGTCGTTCAAGGCATACGTAGCAGTATTTATATGCTTTGCTACTAAGGCGATTAATTTGGAAGCAGTCAGTGACATGACAATGGAGACAATTTACTGCACGGCGAGGGAAATGAGCTCACCTATATTCGGATAATAGAACGAACTTTGTGGGAGCCAACTGATGTCTAGACGCAGATTTTAAAAAAGCGATTAAAAGGAATAGTGACATTGCCCCAATACTAGCCCATGAAAACACAACATGGCAGGCGTAAAATCAATGAAATATCATTTAGAAAAGACCATCGGAGAAGTCAAACTCACATTTGAAGAAATGACAACTGTACTAGCCCAGATTGAAGCAGTACTAAACTCTCGCCCACTTTATACCTCAAGTGAAATTAATGGCGATGATGTTTTCACCCCAGGGCACTTCCTTATTGGAAAACCAATGTTGTCAATACCAGTTCCAGAAGAAGATGTGGCTATAACATCTCTTAATAAGAGGAAACTAGTTCAAAAGCTTCAAAGAGATTTTTGGAAACGATGGAAAGAAGACTATCTGCACACGCATCAACAAAGAAATAAGTGGAAACAGCCTGAGGAAAACCTACAGGACGGAGATATCGTTCTTATTAAGAACGAAGACACTCAACCGTCGAAATGGCCACTAGCTAGAATATTACAAACCCACCCAGGCAACGACGGTCAAGTACGAGTTGTATCGTTAGATTTAGAAAAAACTACGATCAAGCGACCAATACATAAGGTCTATCCTCTTGTTAAAATCAAAGAATATACAAAAAACGCTGACCAAAAATCAGTAAACGAAACAGGTCTTACTACCTTAAAGCCTAAGAAATTCAACCTATGGGGAACAATACTCTGCTTACTGATGATACTGCCGATATTGCTAGCAGCACCCATTAACGTCACAAATGGAATAATAGACGAAAAAAATACACGAATCGGATAAGGCAGCAGTGTATCTAGATTCTAGATCCACTGGGCCAAGTGGAAGTCATTGAGTCCAAATGGAATGTGATCGTATACTTTGATATGAAGTCATTTCTGCAAATCAATGATCACATAAATATTATGCTGCTACAAATGAACAATGTATGCCCCAAGCTGGATAAATTCAAAATGGATTGTTTGACTGTCATCGGTAATATGCGAAGGCAGATTGTTTCGTCGTTTCTCGCTAAGCATCTTTGCCATCATAATTTGAATGGTCATGAAGTCTATTGTAAGTTAGTTTAGGGCAAGGCGGGAGCGCAATAAAAGCTCTCTCTCGCTCTGGGCGAATTCGCCCCGCTTTGCCAACGTAGGTTAGTTAGGCTAGAACTAAATTGAAATTATACATTCGTTAAAATTGATTATGATCGAGCGCAAACAATTATTTTCTCGTCCCGCCTTTAATAAAACTACAGCCACCCAAAGTTTTCGGTTTTGCTTTTAGAAAACTATTCTAAATTTTCATGGCGCCCCCGGGTGGACTGTAAAGTTAATAAAGGCAACAATAAAAGTGAAAGTGACACATAGAAAGCATACAAAGTAAAACAGTGGTTTAAGACACATATGTACATATATATGCATATACATAATTCTATTTATTAGAATCAAGCATATCGTTGCCCACGTCGTGTTGTTGTGTACTAATAAAAACAGCAATTAAAAACTTGCTCAAAAATCGCGTCGGTCGCGAAATACCCCAGCATAATCTTCGTTCTTCGTTTCTGCCCTGCACGGACTGCAAGAGGAAAGTAGCTTCTGGACGTAAAGATCCAAAAGCAGAGCCAGAGGTATTTGTGCAATAATTGAAAGCTAGAGCTGAAGACAAAACTTTCTTTAAATTGTCTTGTGCTGGAAAAATTGCACCTCGCAATTGATATGATATAGCAGAGATAGAATTGCATGCATTAAAAAAAAAAAAAAATAAATATTCGTGCAATTACATCAGGGCTCGGCACGCATACACTCATCACGCTGGTGTGTGTAGCAAAAACCCGAACATGCCTGATGGCGAAACCGGTTTACTGCTTTACACTGCGACAAAATTTGTAGTTAAATGGCAAATGTTTCATGCGGAAACTGTCGTATAAAATACAAATTATTAAAATGTCTTTCAATAGCAAATGAATCGCATTTGCGGGCAATATAATAGCATATAACGCATTGCGCATCGCCATCCATATTTTAGATGAAAAAAAGAATTTTCTTCCCACTTCTCGTTGAACATAATTTTCTCCCAGTGTTAAATCAAACAGTTGCGCAGCGTGGTCTTGCATTCTCCACGGCTCAGCAACAACTGAAAACATTTTACTGCACACGCAGTCTACAAAACGAGATAGCAACAGCCGAAGTCGCATTGCCGAAGCCACACGAAGGCTTGCTGCTTTTTTATACTGTCCGTGAGCGGCAGCGCAGCAGCAGAGACTTTTTCCTATCCTCATTAGATAGGGCCGTGCCGAGCCCTGAATTACATACATATAACACCAAAATATACGCACTTACATATGTACTTATTGACATACATTATACATACATACATACATATATCATAACCTATGTGAACAGCTATTTGGATGCAACAGTTATTTATCGTTTCCTGCAATCACTGTCACGAGGATTTATTGGTTTTGAGTGTTACTTGCCAGTGACGCGCTACCCTGCTTTTCGAGGGTATATTTGTTATCGGCTGTAACTTGCCACCATCTTTATGTATTGATAACTCGTGCCTCGACATTCAATATTATTATTCCTTTTCGTTTCTCAACAAAAAAAAATTGTCCGAAATATATAGTTGGGTCATTGGCCAAGCCCGCATACCAATACGCAGCTGTAGCGATGAATTTTCGTTTCGCCGAACCGAACACCAAGTGATGCGCTACCCTGTATACGTCGGGTATATTTTTTTGGTATCAGTATTATCCAACTAATAATCGGGACAAATCGTGCTTCGCCAATTAATATTGGATTCAGTATTTAATCGACGATCAGTGTGTACCATTGCACACGTATACAAACACACACCATACATACTTCAGAACTACAGCGGTGAATTCTTTTTTTTCGCTTTGGCCTGTCACCATTGCTGTTCGTTGTTGTTTTTGTGTGGTTTTCGTTTGCGCGCTTGAGCCAAGCAACGCTATACCCTACATTTGTCGGGTGTATAGTTTTTATACCCGGTACTCGAAGAGTAAAGGGGTATATTAGATTTGTGCAAAAAATTAATGTGTGTAACACCCAGAAGGAAGCATTTCCGACCCCATAAACTATATATATTCTTGATCAGCATCAATGGCCGAGTCGATATAGCTATGTCTGTCTGTCCGTCCGTCTGTCCGTCTGTCCGTCCGTCCGTCTGTCCGTCTTCATTAGCGCCTATAGCTCAAAGACCATAAAAGCTAGAGGAACACTATTTTGTATCCAGACTCCTGTCCTAACGCACTGTTACAAGTGTATTTCAAAATTTCGCCCCGCCCCCTTCCGCCCACTCCAAGGACGAAAATCTGTGGCATGCACAATTTTAAAGATACGAGAAAACTAAAAACGCAGAATCATAGAGAATGAGCATATCTATCAGATTGTTGAATCTGGATCAGATCAGATGATAAATATAGCTACAATGAAGAAAACCATTTCGAAATGCATCGTTCCCTCTCGCTCTCTCTCACACACAGGGGTAGGCGCTATGCCTGATCGAATTTTTTGACGCCTAGTTCTCAGAGACTATAAGAGCTAGAACCACCAAACTTTCTATCCAAGCTCCTGTGATATCAAACCGAGACGAGTTTGTTTTAAAATTTGGCCACGCCCCCTTCCGCCCCCACAAAAGATGAAAATCTACAATTTTGAAGATACGGGAAAACAAAAAACGCAGAATCATAGAAAATGACTATATCTATCAGAGTATTGAATTCGGATTAGATCGGATAATAAATATAGTCAGAAGGAACAAATGAAATTTCAGTGGCCTCCCAAGCGCAGACTGATTCCCTCTCTCTCTCGCACACAGCCGTGTATGTATATGTAGGAAGTAGATAAAAACATGTAGAAATGGCAGATGTAAAAAATTTATGTAAACAAATATGGAAACATCTAATAGATCAAAATCTCCGAAAAGGTTCGACATAAATTTTTTTTTTTTTGGCTAAAATTAAATTTTTTCCTTTTGCGAACATGTAATAAATTACAACAAGCTCACATACATATATACTGACTGAGTACCGCGGCGCAGACGCGGCTCATAACGTTCCCCCTCGTTTTGAACTCGTTTGGGTATATTCACATGCGAGCATACAACGCGATCACTAAGTGACGTTATACCCTACCTTAGTCGGGTATATTTATTTTTCACTCGTTTGGGTACAAACACCTGATTACCTTTCGTTATCAGTTGCTTGTGTTGAAAGTCAATATGACCCCAAAAGCCGATCAAAAGCCCTTCCTTGAAGAACTAAAGAAGAAGCGCAGCGGCCGTGTCAAAAAAATTCAAGATTAGCGGACCGTTTAGAAGTTGGCGTTGTTCCGCTGATACTGACGGAGCTCGAGTGCAGGCTGCAAAAGCTAATCGAAAACACTGACACGTCAAGCCAACTTCAAGAGGAAATCGAGCAACTAGAAGAGGTAGATAGCGACGATGAATTTGCAGCCGAGTTGGAAGAGTTATGTATCGTAACTAAGGCAAAGTTAATGTGGCTTATCAGCGCCTTTGATTTAACAAGCGATACGACGCTGACAGTATCGGCCTCTGGTGCCCCAACTCGTGCTCGACTTCCGAAGTTGGCATTACCGAAATTTAGTGGTAAGCATTCGGAGTTTAAAAATTTCATCAGCCTTTTTGAGACTCTAGTTCATAGCGACGCAAGTATACCGGTGATCGAGAAACTTTATCATTTAATTTCGTGCCTCTCGGATGAAGCATTAGGAACAATTAAGGCGTTCCAAGTCACCGAAGCCAACTATGAAAAGGCCATGGATAGCCTCAAACGAGTATATGACAACGAGTACCTGATTTTCACAAACAATATTTCTACATTGTTCAATCTCCTGAAAATCTCTCAGCAGTCCGCATCGTCCCTCAGAAACTTCATCGATACGGTTTCATCGATTTATGGTTCATTACTATCGATAGGAGACGATACCAAAATCTCAAATGCAATGCTCATACATCTCGTTTTAAACAGAGTCGACCCAGTGACTAAACAAAAGTGGGACGAACAACTGACTTATGAGAAGTTGCCGCTTTGGTCTGACCTTGAGAATGTTTTAAATCGTGGATACCAGTATTTGTCTGCTGAAGAGTCGACGAAGCCAAAACAAGACAAGGTTGTACCAAGCAAGCAGCATAATCGCAGTTCATTTGCTTGTTCGTCTCTCGGTCATGCAAAGGTTTGAGTTCGCTAAGTCTGCACCTTTATGCATTAATTGTCTGCAAAAAGGCCACGCTGTTGTAAAATGCAAGGCCAATAAATGTCGAGTGCGCGGCCGCTCACATCACACCTTATTGCATCGTCTGCTAATAGTCTGCTAATAGTCTCGCGTTGCCACCACCCCAAGAGAGTGCCTCTCCTCCGTCAAACCAGGATCAACCTTCCACGTCCCATGCTCTGCATGCGACATCGTTGGACAGGGTACTTCTGGCAACGTCAATCATAAGTGTCCGAACGAAGAGCGGTGACCACATTCTGGCCAGAGCTCTGCTGGACTCTGGATCGCAAACCAATTTTATTACAGAGGACCTTGCTCACCGCTTACAGATCCGTAGAGAGGAGTCATGTATTAGCTTGCTTGGCATTGGTGAATCCGATTGTCAAGTTAAAGATAAAATACATACGGTGGTGAAGTCGCGATTAAATGGTAGTGAGTTCTCATTCGATTTTTGGATTCTGAAATCAATTTCAGGTTATCATCCTGACCAGTCAGTGAGTGACTGGAGAATCCCAAAGAACCTACCTCTAGCAGACCCCTATTTCTACAAGCCACAAAGAATAGATATGCTGATAGGAGCAGAATCATTCTTTGAACTGTTATCTGTTGGTCAAATTAAACAAGGTCCGGACTACCCAACTCTTCAGAAGACCCTTCTTGGCTGGTTTGTTTCGGGAAGATATGTTCCCAAAAGTTCTGCTTCCCAAATAACAAATAGTTTGAGTTGCAGTGAAGAGTTGCTAGTGTCTATTGATAGGACCTTGCAAAAGTTTTGGTCACTGGAAGAAATGCCATCTCAAAAGAAAGTTGCTACGCCTGAGCACAAGTTATGTGAAGATCACTATCGGAAGACGACTCAGGTATTGCCATCAGGTCGGTTGAGGTTTCCTTTGAGGTTGCTAAACGGCGGTTTTTGTCGCTTGAAAGAAGATTGCATCGTGACCCTGAGTTGAAGAAAATGTACTTGGAATTTATGGACGAGTACCTCTCCTTAGGCCATATGTCTCCTACCGACAATACGATTCCTTCTACTCCACACTATGTAATTCCACATCAGTTTGTCCTAAGGCCCCAAAGTACGTCTACCAAGCTTCGCGTCGTTTTCGATGCGTCGTCCAAGACGTCCTATCCGGTGGCCTTGAATGATATTCTGATGGTTGGACCTTCCGATGACCGATGTCACCGGTGCAAATACATGCCTTTGCTGACGCGTCCATGAGCTTGTGGAGCGTGCGTCTATATACGTAGCAAAACTGCAGAAGGTTGTAAAATATCGTTATTGACTTCCAAGTCCAAAGTAGTGCCGCTCAAAACCAAAACGCTCCCAAGGCCTGAGTTATATGCCGCTCACCTTCTCGCAGATCTCTGTCACAAAATCAAGCCCCTATTAAAGGTCCCTATCGAACGAACTGTTTATTGGTCAGATTCAGAAGTAACTCTTCATTGAATTCGGTCTCATCCAGAGCTTCCAGAAGACGCTCAGCTGGAGAAGAGGAAGACTGCGGTCGGACTGACCACCGCTGTGCAAAATTCGGAGCTGGTAGATGTCATCGAGGGATTTTCGTCACACCTCAAGCTGCTTAGAGTGTTCGCATATATGTTCTGCTTCATAGGAAAATGCAAAGACCCAACTATAAAGTTTGAAAAAATTGTCTCACCGACCGAATATAATGAAGCTTTCCATAAAATTGTAGAGATTATACAACATCACGAGTATAAAGAAGAAATCTAGAAGGTTCGGAAAGGATCTATAGTTGGTCCTAGTCTTCAGCGGTTGAACCCATTCATCCATGAAGACGTTTCGTTGTTGCGAGTAGGAAGGCGATTAACCAAAGCTCCTATATCATATGATGCCAAGTTTCCTTTGCTGTTGACAAAGCGCTCCCAATTTGTGCGGAGCTACGTGCGTCATCTGCACCATTCGAATTTTCATGTCGGCCCACGAGCACTGGTGAGCATCCTCCGAAAGAGTGTTTGGATAGTGAACGCTCAGGAGGTCTGCAGTCAGATCATGTATGCGCTTCTTTAAATGCAAGCCTCGATTGCTGATTTAACTTATGGGGAATTTACCCGCAGATCGACTCCGTGCTCTCCGCTCATTTGCAATTTGCAGCGTGGATTTTTGTGGACCAGTATATACGACATTGAAAATTCGAGGAACGCCTCCATATAAGTCATACATCGCGGTTTTTATTTTTTTTGCGTCCAAAGCGGTTCACCTAGAAGTTGTTTCAGATTTGTCCACTGGCTCTTTCTTATTGGCTTTCCAAAGGTTCGTCGGGCGCCGAGGATATCCCCAAGTCGTCACTGCGACAACGCGACGAACTTCGTCGGAGCCAGCCGCCACCTCAGCGCTCTGCGGATGAGACTTGAGGAGCAGGGGCAGGCAGTTTGGGAATTCGCATCAAAGGACGGATGCATTCATACCGCTGCGAGCTCCTCACATGGGAGGCCTTTGGGAGGCAGGTGTAAAATCTGCCATGAGCATACTCCTACGGCGGTAGGCAGCGCGCTCCTTAACGCCGAAGAGCTCGCCACAGTCCTCGTCGGGATTGAGGCGGCCATGAACTCGAGACCACTGGGAGCTCTCAGCCAGGACCCAAGCGACGGGGAGGCACTAACGCCCGGGCACCTGCTGACGCTCATCGCCCCCCCAGCACTGCGGACTCCGGCCCAGGAGAGTCTCTGCTGCTTGCGGCGATGGCGAATTGTCTCGTCAGTCAGGCAAGCGTTTTGGCGGCGATGGTCCCGCGAGTATGTCCTGGGCCTCCAAATTCGGGGCAAATGGCACCAGCAGCAGCGCAACCCAGAGGAAGGAGACCTCGTCCTCGTGGCCGAGGACAATCTTCCGCCGCAGGAGTGGCTCGTCGGGAGGACATCGCCACGCACGCAGGGGAGGACGGCATGGTCAGGGTCGTCGACCTCAGGAGGAGTGACGGAGCATAGGCCCGCATAGGCGGGCCATCCACAAGTTGGCGCCGCTTCCAGTGAGTTGGAGCCGTGCAGGCCTTCAACGGGGCCGGTGTTTCGTCGTTTCTCGCTAAGCATCTTTGCCATCATAATTTGAATGGTCATGAAGTCTATTGTAAGTTAGTTTAGGGCAAGGCGGGAGCGCAATAAAAGCTCTCTCTCGCTCTTGGCGAATTCGCCCCGCCTTGCCAATTATGATCGAGCGCACACAATTATTTTCTCGTCCCGCTTTTAATAAAATTACAGCCACCCAAAGTTTTCGGTTTTGCTTTTAGAAAACTATTCTAAATTCTCACAGATATCGCGCATAGAAGACACAAATAAACACATGTTCGGGAATAGAAATGCGAGAGTCAAACGTGCACCATTCGGATTTTTGCGATCATACTACCACATCTGATTCGGACTAATGGATGAAGAAAATCGAGAAATCATGGAAAGGAACATGAAGGTGTTTTTCGCAAATCAAAATGATTTGCATTTTTTGATTAAAAAGCAGACAACGATAGTCGAATAAACTCTAAATGTTTTGACACGAACTACAAAGAAAATCAACGAACAATTTAAGAATATTGAAATTCACGTTGACGAATTGAAAAAGAAAATCCAGCAGAACTTCTACATTTATCAAGAAACAATCAGGTTTTTTATGCTAACCAAACAACTTAGCATGGCGATTTCGGAAAGCGAAAGAATTCAAGCAGACATGGTGGGATTGCTGATCGATATAAATCACGACAAGCTGAACCCAGACTAAATAGCTCCGACTCAAATGAATAGCGAAATTCAAGAAATAAGAGAATTTTCGCCAAAAAAGATTGAGAATGAATTGACGAAATCAGTGAACATCACCTTAACGAAGGAAATCGGGGAAATCTCAGAGTTTACCCTAAAACCACTGGGTTCAAGGGTAATCAATAACAGCAAGGAAATTGATGATCTTCAAAAGCGGATCAAGGAAATACAAAGGGAGAATATTCATCTAAAAGAACTCGATTTCCACCCCGTACACAAGTACAGCGGATCCTTCACATTATCAGTGATTATCATCATGATTCTGGTACTATTGATTGTGTATCTAAAGAAGAAATGCAAATATAATAAATTAGTCACCATAACCCTGACGGACAATCCTGGCCGGCAAAATGTTCAGAATATGAACAAAACCGGACACCAGGTCACGCCGCAGTAATTACACACCCCTGGCGAACCGCGGGCAAGATGTTCATGCACATGAACATCGACCCGACAACAAGTAGCGTCAGAAAAAAATATACAGTACACTTGAAGGAGGCCAACAAACTTGCAGTTATCACATCTTTAACAAACCGCGGGCAATATGTTCATAAAACATGAACAGGAAAGGACACAGGCCAACCAATAAACAATACAGTCCACTTGAAGGAGGCCACTTGAGAAAATAAATAGAGTTCGACAATAAAATCATATACATGCGTCAAGTCGAACCCAAATCTATTAACACATGTGTTTTGCATGTAGTAGGTGTCATTAGAAGGGATGAGCGTGGGAACAAGTGCCGCACATCCCTCCATTTCTTAGCGTTGGTTGTAGCATATCACCTACAACGGTAGTAGCTGTGGCTGAGCCACTCGAGCTGGTCTGGGGTGTAATCGACGAAGAGGGTGCACGCGCTGGCTCCGGCTGTATGTTCGGTAGTAGGAGTGGGTTCCTATGTATATATTCCTCGCGTTACGTGCTCGCTTCGACACAAAATCTTATTATTTTTTTCGCGTGCGTCTCTTTGCTTTCGGCCGTTAGAACAGGAGAGACGAGGAGGCAGGGAAAGTGTACAAGAAACAGGGAAATTAAAGGAATAGGGAAGATTAGGGAAAAAGGGTAAACTAGCAATATCTGCTGACGCTAGCTGTGCTGGTGTAGTTGCAAAAGCAAATGCCCTCCCAACCATGATTACCCGAAGTCCGTGATAAGGTGAATTTTCCGGATGACCCCTTGACTACGTCGTTATTACTTTGCGTTCATGCCCATCGATCCATGCATGGCTCCTAAATAAAACTCTTTTAGCAGTTCATTTTAAAGTAAATTAATATAAAGGTTTATTACAAGAAAAGAAAATGAATACCCTAATGATAAAAATTAGCATTAAAAAATGTATACTTAAAATCTACTAAATATAGTGGATATATATGAGGAAAATATAAAAAAAACGAGGGGGAACGTTATGAGCCGCGTGTGCACCGCGGCTCTAGTTTATACCCGGTTTTAAGTCAGTATATGTGTATGTGAGCTTGTTGTAATTTATTACATGTTCGCAAAAGAAAAAAATTTAATTTTAGCCAAAAAAAAAACAATTTAAGTCGAACCTTTTCGGAGATTTTGATCTATTAGATGTTTCCATATTGGTTAACATAAATGTTTACATCTGCCATTTCTACATGTTTTTATCTACTTCCTACATATACATACACGGCTGTGTGCGAGAGAGAGAGGGAATCAGTCTGCGCTTAGGAGGCCACTGAAATTTCATTTGTTCCTTCTGACTATATTTATGATCCGATCTGATCCAAATTCAATACTCTGATAGATATAGTCATTTTCTATGATTCTGCGTTTTTGGTTTTCCCGTATCTTTAAAATTGTAGATTTTCATCTTTTGTGGGGGCGGAAGGGGGCGTGGCCAAATTTGAAAACAAACTCGTCTCGGTTTGATATCACAGGAGCTTGGATAGAAAGTTTGGTGGTTCTAGCTCTTATAGTCTCTGAGAACTAGGCGTCAAAAAATTCGATCAGGCATAGCGCCTACCCCTGTGTGTGAGAGAGAGCGAGAGGGAACGATGCGTTTCGAAATGGTTTTCTTCATTGTGGCTATATTTATTATCCGATCCAGATTCAACACTCTGATAGATAAGGTCAGTGTCTATGATTCTGCGTTTCGTTTTCTAGTATCTTTAAAATTGTGCATGCCACAGATTTTCGTCCTTGGAGTGGGCGGTAGGGGGCGGGGCGAAATTTTGAAATACACTTGTAACAGTGCGTTAGGACAGGAGTGTGGATACAAAATTGTGTTCCTCTAGCTTGTATGGTCTTTGAGCTATAGGCGCTAATGAAGACGGACAGACGGACGGACGGACAGACATAGCTATATCGACTCGGCTATTGATGCTGATCAAGAATATATATACTTTATGGGGTCGGAAACGCTTCCTTCTGGGTGTTACACACATTAATTTTTTGCACAAATCTAATATACCCCTTTAATCTTCGAGTACCGGGTATAATAAAAAGGATAATGATAATTCATGGAGAGACGCGTGACTATAATATTAGCAATAACTATTTTCAAAATATTTTTACTTCATTTGATCCAAAGGTTTACGTCACTTTATGTCACTTCGGAACTGATTGGATGATCACAGGTGTAAAGCTCTTTACTACACACGATCTTTGTTCAAGCTTTGAAGAAGCTTCGAAAGCTCACGAGCTTTGTTCTGCACTTATGCCTTTCCACCAGAATAGAACAATAGCAACAAAAGAAATCTACTCAATATTTGTTATATGTGTGAGCATGGCTTGGCTTATTTAGAGTTTTATATTAATAAAGACCAAGGGTTCACTTACGAATTTCTTTGTTTCCTCCACGTCCAAAAGATCTTTCGGCGATGGGGTAGTAAACCTGAAAGCTTTAGAAGAAGAGCACACACAAACAGCCTCACGCACGCACATATATGAATATATGACCGATCTCCGCTCGTTTTACTTATTTTTGGGGGTTTGATTTTCGATCTTGCTTTACATATGTGTTTTGCCTTCACAACTAGCTCCTTATGTACATATTTGAGATTTACACTTTAATTTGTTTTCCACCGTTGTATTCTATTTCAACAGTCAAGATAATGGTTAATTAATTGATGTGGCGAGAGCACAGAGCTGCTGATTCCGTTAGCAAAGCCCGAAAAAGCACTGCTGCTTCAGAGGGGTCAATGGCCTAACCAATGCACATATGATTTTACTGCACAATGGTACAAGCATGACTTTAACCTATCGTTTTCGCACTAAGATCTCTTAACTGATTAATATTGGTTAATTCATGTAACACACAAAAAAAAAATTTTAGCCAACATGTGGACTTATAGGTTATGTCGAACCGCATTCTGGAGGAAAGTTGATCCAGCCTAGTTTTTCACTTGGAGATTTTTGAAAGAAGTGTAAGGAAAACCACTCATCACTTGATGGGGAGCTGGTGCCGCTCGCAAAAGGGGTGCTGCCCAAGACAAAAGGTAGCGATTGCATGCACTTGCAGCTGCAGAGAGACGATTGAAGCCTGGTTCTTGGGCCGCGCCAGCGCTGGTGTTGCTTTATACTGATGCTGATGTCACCCGAATTTTAGGAGAAAGCTTCCCAGCCAAATGGAGGCCAGTACTGGAGCTGGTTCCAGGGTGATCTCTTAAGAAAAGTCCCTCATCTCGGCACAGTGGGTAATGGAGATCTTTCATTGATGCGCCTCCATCAACAGGGCCAACGTTGAGCTCGATCTAAACACACGTTCCTCTTCTAATTCTACTTTTTACTTTAGTGGTTTTTGGTGGTCACTGAATGCACGTCCGTGCTGCTGGCCGACCACGAGAAGAGAGCCAGCTGCTAGCCGACCACGAGAAGAGAGCCAGCTGCTAGCCGACGGAAATCCGGGCTTGCTGGAAAACTGGATGGTGCGATCTTCTAACACATCCAGGCTGCGCATCAATTTGTAGCTACTGGCATCGTTCACCATATGTTGTCCAAAGGCAAGCCGATACGGGGTAGTATTTATGGCCAGATGATGGCTGGAGCGAAGCGCACAGCAAATGCTGCTTAACTTCTCATCCCAGTTGCGTTGATCCGGATCAACATAACTCTTGATAGCCGCAAGAATGGATCTATTTACTCTCTCCGAAGCATTGGCTTGGGGAGAATAGAAAGCAGTATATGTATGAGCAATATTATATTTGTCCAGCAGTGAGTTGAAGGTTTGAGATTTAAATTGGACCCCATTATCCGATACGATGGTTTCTGGGATACCGAAACAGTGAAAAAGATCTTCTTCCAGATAGCGTTTTACTGAGTCTGCGGTAAATTTTCGTACTGGCTTCAAAACGGAAAACTTTGACAGATGGTCTAAGACGAAAAAAATTCCAATATTCCCTGCCTTGCTTCTCGGATAAGGTCCTAAAAAATCTACAAACAACTTTTGGAAGAACCGTGCTTCCCATTGGAGGTTTTAGGGGCTGATTCGGATGCTTGGTGGCTTTACAGATGTGGCAATTATTTACGAGTTTCCTGACATCTGCTACCAAGTTTGGCCAATAGTAAGATCGCCTGAGTCTTTCGAGGGTCTTGTTTATACCACCGTGTGCACATACGGGATCCTCATGTGCGGCTTTAAGAGCGGTTGCCACAAGAGATGGTGGGACCCACAGCTTCTAGCAGGAATCGTCTGTGAGCTTAGCTTCATCGGAGTGCTCCGAACGACGAAAGATGCGACCATCTAAGATTCTCAGATCGGGCAAACAGGAACTGTTCAAACAAATTTTCTCCTTTATTGCCTGATACTCGGGGGCCTTGAATTCCGGATAATCAGGGTCAACTATTATGCTACCAACTGACAAGGAAGATTAGTCTTCTGAGTGTACACGAGACAAGGCATCGGGGACTACATTAAGAACTCCATTTCTATGTAAGATTTTAAAGTCAAATCCCTGCAATTTTAATGACCATCGAGCCAAACGGGAGCTGAGATCAGCCTGTGACATTAGCCACTTCAAGGAGGCATGGTCCGTGATGATAGTGAACTCTTGGCCTTCTATATATGCCCTGAACTTCTTAACGGCTGAGACCGCTGCGTAACACTCTTTCTCCGTTACTGTGTATTGCTTCTGGCACTTATTTAGCTTCTTTGACATAAAACCAATCGGAATGTTTACACCCTCGGTGCTTTCCTTCATTAGAACTGCCCCTACGCCCGTACTACTGGCGTCACAATGTATGGAGAACGGTATAGAGAAATTTGGGCTATGTAACACAGGCGCAGAGCACATTTGAGCCTTTAAGGAATCGAAAGCCAGCTGAGCCTCGTCTGTCCAGATAAACTTTCGCTTTGACTTTAGCGTATCTGATATGGGTGCACTGATAGCTGCATAGTTATGGATGAACTTGTGGTACAAGCCCGTCATTCCGAGGAATCGACGAACTTGTTTAATCGACTGTGGCACCGGAAAGTCCTGAACGGCGGCTATTTTGTCGGGATCAGTGCGAATATTTCCAAAACCAATCACGTGCCCTAAGTACTTCACTTCTTTTCTGCAAAATTTGCTTTTTTCCACATTTATGGTCAGGTTGGCAGAAACAAGCTGGGATGCAACTAGGGACAACACCTTTAGATGGCGCTCGAATGTATCTGATACAACTAACAGGTCGTCTAAATATATGAATATTTCATTCCGTAGATGGGCTGGAATAATTTTGCCCATAAGTCGAGACATGGTACAAGAAGCGTTGGTAAGACCGAATGGCATGACGACAAACTCATACAAAGGACGGCCAGGGACGGTGAACGCTGTCTTGTCCCGAGAGTTGAGATCGAGAGGTATTTGCCAAAAGGCATCCTTTAGATCAAGGCTTGTGACGAGCTTGGCTTTTGTTAGTCTACTCAAAATTCCATCTATGAGGGGCATTGGATAAGCATCTTTAACTGTAAAAGACTTTACTTTCCTGCAGTCTATACATAACCTAACCTTGCCTGGCTTTTTAACCAATACAACGGGCGAAGACCACGAGCTGTTTGATTCCTGTACTACTCCAAGGTTGATCATATGGTCTAACTCTTCGTACATTAACTTCTCCGTTGCAGGCGACACTGCATAGTGGCGTTGTTTGACAGGCTTTGCCTCGCCGACATCTATAGCATGCGTGATAATGGAAGTCTTTCCTAAACCTTGCTTTGAGGATGACGGAAACAAATTTACTACCTCCTGAAGTAACAATCGCTGAGAAGGGAGGAGAGTCCTCATTGTGGGGTCTTCCAAAGATTCAACAGCCAAATTTTTCGTCATTAGGTGTAAAAGTAAAAGGTCAAAGGTTGTCCAAAAATCAATTCCTAGGTAAAGATCACCCGTCAGGGAAGGTACAATATAAAACCAGAGCTCCTTGGATTGGCCTCTGTACGTGACTTTTGTTGAAACTTTGCCGATTATACTTTGGCTTTTCCCATCTGCTGTTTTTACCTTTAGTGACAGCGGTTTATACTTAATATTACTCCGAAGAACATCGAAAGCACAATTTCCTCCGATGCAGCTAACTGAAGCTCCAGTGTCCATCAGGCCTACTACTGGTTTGCCTAAAAGCATAATCTGAGCGTGGGGTCGTAAACCATGAGGTTTTCCAACTACAGAAGCTAGAAGTAGACTCCTTTCAAGTCTACATTTGTTTTTAAATTCGGTTCTTCGACGCTGGGATCGGTTCAAGGGTCTAGCAAGGTGATCAACGGGATCGCTGCTTGGAACGTCTGGTATAATGGGTTTAGTGGAATGTGGAAAATCATCTAATCGGTATTAGTTGCTTGATTGACCAGTTGTTTGCGTGCACTTTTCTGTGGTGCACGCGCCATTGAGTTTTTTGCAGTGCTGGGGTTGCATTTTCTACAACTGGGCTTGTCTGCCATGCATTCTTGATAACGGTGACCTTTGCCACCGCAATTCCAACAAACTGACTCTACTGCAGAGACAACAAGGTCCTCTTCTTCAGATAATTCCTCACTACCTGGGGTTATAGACTCGTCTAGAATAGCGTTCACTTGGCGACGTGGTAAAGATCGAGGAGCAGCAAGGGGAAGCTTTGACTTAGCTACGGTTTGCATGAAGATTTCTCGCGCTCGGACAAGGTGACGCAAGGGTTTCACAGTCGCAGCCGACTCATACAAAATTTCATGCTGAATGTCAGCCACAAGATTTGCTCGTAGCGTCTCCACCAAGGCTGCCTCAGACATGGGCTCCGACAGTTTATCTGCCAAAGCGGCAATAGCGCCGTAAAAATCATGCTAGCCTTTCCTGTAAATCTCAGCTTCCAATAAGACATTATCTGGCTAACACGATCTGCACGAAGGGATGAAGCTGCCGAACTTGTTGAAATTCCTGAACCGACATTACGAGTTTGCCCCAAATTCGCTACTCCGGGCATAAACGGTGACGAATTATTTCCTGCTTGACTCAAAACTGGCACTGGTATCTGCTCACTAGTGGATAAACGGAAGAGTTGCTCCATTGTCTGCTGCTCTATTTCAGAAACAGGTTGCATCCGACCTGTAGTTACGCTCGTAGCTGGTACAGGAGGCGTGCTTTGAAGTCCAGCAGAGATGGCTTCAACTAGCTGGTTAGTTTGATCAGCCATAATGGTAGCCAGAACTCGGGTCTGCTCTACCATGGCTACTCTGATCGCTTCAACTATAGACTGCTGCATGACTTCTGTCATTGATGGCTGGCTCTGTTGAGTTTCGCCAGAGACGTGGGACATATTGGCATCCTCTGTGCTGGGCATCTCGGATTGGCTTATTGTTTCAGCTCTTTTTTTCTGACTTCTGGTCTGAAGAGACTGGGAGACCGCGGCCTTTCGTGCACTTGAAGTAGACGGACCACTGGGACTTAAATTTTCAGACGAAGCTGATATGACTTTCAGGTTTTGCTGACAAGTGGGACACTCCTTTTTGTTATTAACTTTAGAGGTGAAACAAGCTCTGTGAAAGCTATGCCCACACTTGGCCGATAATAGCTGAACCTGATAAACAATTATTTCTGCACAGATTTGACAATGTATCCCCGTGTCATCTGAGACCGCTAGATTCTCAGTACTATGCGATACCACCATTTCAGTTTGGGAACCAAAAGATATTAAATCACAAAAATTTCATTCGTAGTTCATTATAATGACTACAAAAAATATAGGTCTATAGAGAAAATAATACAAAAATACCAAGAAAAGGAAAAAAAACAAAATCGATATATAAAAGTAGAAAAAGTCAAAATAATTTAGGAGCCATGCAATTGCCTCGAGTTAAGAATAGAATGAAAACAGATTGCTTGTTTACGGGAAGGAAAGGGAAAAGAAAAGGGGTTACCTATTTATAACCGAAGTCTGCATCCTACGTTTAGTCCGCGGCAGGATTTGACATTCATACTTCAAAATCCCTCATCCGGCGAAAACTAAGTGGTCAGATTGGAAGTATAGGAACCTAATGAGTTTCTGGACCGCTTCAACTAACTTCTATGTGGTTTGGGAGACCGAAGTCACCTAGGCTTACTGAGCTTTTCAGTTCGGTAATTATCTCAGGGTTACTGGTCAATCAAAAACACCCTCAGAAAGGACGATCTCAATGAAACTTCGCCATAGACGGAACGTGCTGTCGCTTTAGTGTAGGGCTCTTACTTAGTTCCTAAGCCATCTTTAACTAGTTAAGGCATGACAGGTTAGGCTAAGCGTTGACCATGGAGTTATATCCAATCAAAGTTATAACACTTCCAATGTATCGGACTTCTACACAACAGTATACCCTATACGATACCAGGCCATGTAGGCCACGTTTAGCTTACACGGATCCAACGTATCTACTGGATAACTGGGACAGGAAAGATGGAAAAAAAACGACCTAGCAAAGGTAACAGTCAGGTGGTACGACTGGAGTATTTGTTTATAATCGGGGCAAGCCGGATCTGGCCCCACGTTGGGCGCCAAAATAAGAAAACTGTAGCATATCACCTACAACGGTAGTAGCTGTGGCTGAGCCACTCGAGCTGGTCTGGGGTGTAATCGACGAAGAGGGTGCACGCGCTGGCTCCGGCTGTATGTTCGGTAGTAGGAGTGGGTTCCTATGTATGTAAAGGGCAGGGTATCAAGTAGCTAACACTATCCTGTCTAATTAACATTTACACTTAAGATACCATCGATAAGACCTAACCGATATTTAAAAGACTTAACCGATATTTATAAGACCTAGCCGATAAGCGATCATCGATACTAGACAGTCGGTTTTTGGAAGCAGCAGCGAAAAGTAGAGCAAAAGTTGAACGAACGTTTTGGTTATTTACATACACTTTGAACTGTTATTTGATCTTTAAATAATTAATAAACCATATCCTATTATAAATCTTACATGTATATATTCCTCGCGTTACGTGCTCGCTTCGATACAAAATCTTATTATTTTTTTTCGCGTGCGTCTCTTTGCATTCGGCCGTTAGAACAGGAGAGACGAGGAGGCAGGGAAAGTGTACAGGAAACAGGGAAATTAAAGGAATAGGGAAGATTAGGGAAAAAGGGTAAACTAGCTATATCTGCTGACGCTAGCTGTGCTGGTGTAGTTGCAACAGCAAATGCCCTCCCAACCATGATCACCCGAAGTCCGTGATAAGGTGAATTTTCCGGATGACCCCTTGACTACGTCGTTATTACTTTGCGTTCATGCCCATCGATCTATGCATGGCTCCTAAATAAAACTCTTTTAGCAGTTCATATTAAAGTAAATTAATATAAAGGTGTAGTGGCGCTGGTAGTTGATAGTTGGTGGCCGGTAGCTGGTCGCAATAAACGACATAAAATAGTAGGACCCACCTATTCGATAAACTTTGGCCAATTATGTGGGCAGAAGCCGCTGCATAATTTTGGGAGAAAGTCGAGAACAGCTGTTTAAGTGAAGCTTTTGCAAGTGCTAGGCAGCGCATCACAAAGGAGCTTTTGATCTTTAGATCCGAGTTAAGCAGTCCAAAGCACAAGGTCGTTCTCTTTCGTATCTGCTATTCAGAGTGTCCGGTCAAGTTTTCTCCAGCTGGATAATTTTATATCCAAACCTATATAAATTCCACGTGTCCGGAAAGAAAAAAAAACCGAAAACGAAAGTGCGGCTATAAATACAACCTTTAAGCGTGAATCCCGTATCATCGTGCGCTGAGATACGGTCATTCGAAATCCCCGTAACTTCTCGGGTATACCGGCCACGCCTTCACGGAGCCTCTGGAAAACTGGGCCTTGAGAATCCCAGGCCAGAAGGCAACCACGATCCGTGGATAAAACCAGAGAAAAAGCGGTATGTGCAAGTGCCCTGTTGAAAAATTTGGTTTTTTTTAGCCCTCGCGGGTGTTTTCTGTTTCACTTTTAGGCCCCTGGCTGCGAACGGCATCCCACCAAGTTTCCAAGTAGCGCCCCTTCACCAAGCTCCGCCACTTGACGGCCATAACGTCAGACGAACCTTGGTGTGGGGCCGAGGTTATTTCTCCGATAGAAATTGGCGGAAAAACCAGCCAACCACATTACATAACCTCTGCCGGCCCTAACCCTTACGTCGGCCATAACCTTTGCGCAGGCGCCACGCGTGGCAGGCGCTGTGCGCTACAAGCTGCTGACCGCCGCCCCCCCATCTGGTTCACCGCTAACCATTTCTGCGACGGCTTATAGGCCGAGACCAGTATCCGGATTAAACCATTTTTTTTGTTTGCCTAGTGTAGTTATAAGTGCATTAATTTTAAATATTGTTTTTGGGTTCCTTCTGAACTCCTCTTTTCGTCTATTAATTACTCTCGGTCCCACTCCAATCTACAGTCATGCCTCAATATAACCGCTACCACATCATTGTTTTGTAATTGATAAATTTGGTTGGTGAGAAAAGAAAAAAAAGAAAAGCAAGAAGAAAAACCCTCACCCCCGATTACACCTCCCCATCCCATATTTCGTCATTTATAATTTTACGCCCACAGCTTTCACGAATTCCACAGCGAAGGGCGCCTTTCTGCGAGGGAACACTGTAAGGAAACTGTAAGTGACCAAATTTTTACTCTCCCTTTTGTGCTAATGTTCTTGTGACAAAATGTTTGCGCTAAAGATCATCGACCGCCGCTAAGCTTGGCCTCTTATCAGTTTAGTCGGTTGTGTCTGCGTGCGCTTGAGTGCTTGCATTTTTATACCCGGTACTCGAAGAGTAAAGGGGTATATTAGATTTGTGCAAAAAATTAATGTGTGTAACACCCAGAAGGAAGCGTTTCCGACCCCATAAAGTATATATATTCTTGATCAGCATCAATAGCCGAGTCGATATAGCTATGTCTGTCTGTCCGTCCGTCTGTCCGTCTGTCCGTCCGTCCGTCTGTCCGTCTGTTCGTCTGTCCGTCTGTCCGTCTTCATTAGCGCCTATAGCTCAAAGACCATAAAAGCTAGAGGAACACTATTTTGTATCCAGACTCCTGTCCTATCGCACTGTTACAAGTGTATTTCAAAATTTCGCCCCGCCCCCTTCCGCCCACTCCAAGGACGAAAATCTGTGGCATGCACAATTTTAAAGATACGAGAAAACTAAAAACGCAGAATCATAGAGAATGAGCATATCTATCAGATTGTAGAATCTGGATCAGATCGGATAATAAATATAGCCACAATGAAGAAAACCATTTCGAAATGCATCGTTCCCTCTCGCTCTCTCTCACACACAGGGGTAGGCGCTATGCCTGATCGAATTTTTTGACGCCTAGTTCTCAGAGACTATAAGAGCTAGAACCACCAAACTTTCTATCCAAGCTCCTGTGATATCAAACCGAGACGAGTTTGTTTTAAAATTTGGCCACGCCCCCTTCCGCCCCCACAAAAGATGAAAATCTACAATTTTGAAGATACGGGAAAACCAAAAACGCAGAATCATAGAAAATTACTATATCTATCAGAGTATTGAATTTGGATCAGATCGGATCATAAATATAGTCAGAAGGAACAAATGAAATTTCAGTGGCCTTCCAAGCGCAGACTGATTCCCTCTCTCTCTCGCACACAGCCGTGTATGTATATGTAGGAAGTAGATAAAAACATGTAGAAATGGCAGATGTAAAAAATTTGTGTTAACCAATATGGAAACATCTAATAGATCAAAATCTCCGAAAAGGTTCGACTTAAATTGTTTTTTTTTGGCTAAAATTTAATATTTTCCTTTTGCGAACATGTAATAAATTACAACAAGCTCACATACATATATACTGACTGAGTACCGGGTATAAAGTAGAGCCGCGGCGCAGACGCGGCTCATAACGTTCCCCCTCGTTTTTTTTGCACTCTTCCGATGCCATCACATCACCCGTACCAACAAACAACAACAAATTCATGAATTGGTATCGCGGAGTACTACTTTTCTTTTCCCTCTTACTTTGCTACATATATTAAATTCTCATATTGTCATTTATACACATTTAACTTACAATGTCATATTTTTATACCCGGTACTCGAAGAGTAAAGGGGTATATTAGATTTGTGCAAAAAATTAATGTGTGTAACACCCAGAAGGAAGCGTTTCCGACCCCATAAAGTATATATATTCTTGATCAGCATCAATAGCCGAGTCGATATAGCTATGTCTGTCTGTCCGTCCGTCTGTCCGTCTGTCCGTCCGTCCGTCTTCATTAGCGCCTATAGCTCAAAGACCATAAAAGCTAGAGGAACACTATTTTGTATCCAGACTCCTGTCCTATCGCACTGTTACAAGTGTATTTCAAAATTTCGCCCCGCCCCCTTCCGCCCACTCCAAGGACGAAAATCTGTGGCATGCACAATTTTAAAGATACGAGAAAACTAAAAACGCAGAATCGTAGAGATTGACAATATCTATCAGAGTGTTTAATCTGGATCAGATGGACTCATAAATATAGCCACAATGAAGAAAACAATTTCGAAATGCATCGTTCCCTCTCGCTCTCTCTCACACACAGGGGTAGGCGCTATGCCTGATCGAATTTTTTGACGCCTAGTTCTCAGAGACTATAAGAGCTAGAACCACCAAACTTTCTATCCAAGCTCCTGTGATATCAAACCGAGACGAGTTTGTTTTAAAATTTGGCCACGCCCCCTTCCGCCCCCACAAAAGATGAAAATCTACAATTTTGAAGATACGGGAAAACCAAAAACGCAGAATCATAGAAAATTACTATATCTATCAGAGTATTGAATTTGGATCAGATCGGATCATAAATATAGTCAGAAGGAACAAATGAAATTTCAGTGGCCTCCCAAGCGCAGACTGATTCCCTCTCTCTCTCGCACACAGCCGTGTATGTATATGTAGGAAGTAGATAAAAACATGTAGAAATGGCAGATGTAAAAAATTTATGTTAACCAATATGGAAACATCTAATAGATCAAAATCTCCGAAAAGGTTCGACTTAAATTGTTTTTTTTTGGCTAAAATTCAATTTTTCCCTTTTGCGAACATGTAATAAATTACATATATCGTAAGCTTACATACATATATACTGACTGAGTACCGGGTATAAAGTAGAGCCGCGGCGCAGACGCGGCTCATAACGTTCCCCCTCGTTTTTCCTATACCTATACATTTAAATTACATAACATTTATACTATATATATACATTTACATTTTTATATTATAATTTCTTCCTATATATATACCTTTTTATACCCTACTTTATAAATTACCATTTTGTCGTTTGCCTAATAGAGGTCAACAGAGCTGAATTGTTTGCAAAAGAATATGAAGTTTGTAGTGTTAGGATTTCCATTGCTTGTGTAAATAAATTCACTTTGATATGAATTTCTGCTAGTTGCGCCTAATTTACGGGGTCATGCGTCGTGTAGGGGATAGGTACCGGTAGACTTATTTTGAGATCGCTATATGTACATTGTTTTGGATTTAAGCGATCACGGAAGGGAGGGCATCAGTGGTCGCGTTTACACCTTGCGCCACGTAAATAAGTCCGGATGCTAGGAGTTTCCACTATTTCTTTCTGTCACTTTTTCTTCTTTCAGCGTTGAAATAACCAATTTGTCCATCGCACGCAAAAATTAATGAACTAATGTGTTTAGGCGAGCAGGCAGAGCAGCGGCTCCTACCCTTTCCCACCCCCTCTCCCGACTGCAAGAGACCGGAACCAGCGCGTGCCCCGCCAAAAGCTCTTCACCCACCACCAGCTCACTACGTTACATACTACAAAGGTTTATTAAAAGAAAAGAAAATGAACACCCTAATGATAAAAATTAGCATTGAAAAATGTATACTTAAAATCTACTAACTATAGTGGATATATATGAGGAAAATATAAAAAAAATAAAAAGGATAATGATAATTCATGAAGAGACGCGTGACTATAATATTAGCAATAACTATTTTCAAAATATTTTTACTTCATTTGATCCAAAGGTTTACGTTACTTTATGTCACTTAGGAACTGATTGGATGATCACAGGTGTTCAAGCTTTGAAGAAGCTTCGAAAGCTCACGAGCTTTGTTCTGCACTTATGCCTTTCCACCAGAATAGAACAATAGCAACAAAAGAAATCTACTCAATATTTGTTATATGTGTGAGCATGGCTTGGCTTATTTAGAGTTTTATATTAATAAAGACCAAGGGTTCACTTACGAATTTCTTTGTTTCCTCCACGTCCAAAAGATCTTTCGGCGATGGGGTAGTAAACCTGAAAGCTTTAGAAGAAGAGCACACACAAACAGCCTCACGCACGCACATATATGAATATATGACCGATCTCCGCTCGTTTTACTTATTTTTGGGGGTTTGATTTTCGATCTTGCTTTACATATGTGTTTTGCCTTCACAACTAGCTCCTTATGTACATATTTGAGATTTACACTTTAATTTGTTTTCCACCGTTGTATTCTATTTCAACAGTCAAGATAATGGTTAATTAATTGATGTGGCGAGAGCACAGAGCTGCTGATTCCGTTAGCAAAGCCCGAAAAAGCACTGCTGCTTCAGAGGGGTCAATGGCCTAACCAATGCACATATGATTTTACTGCACAATGGTACAAGCATGACTTTAACCTATCGTTTTCGCACTAAGATCTCTTAACTGATTAATATTGGTTAATTCATGTAACACACAAAAAAAAAATTTTAGCCAACATGTGGACTTATAGGTTATGTCGAACCGCATTCTGGAGGAAAGTTGATCCAGCCTAGTTTTTCACTTGGAGATTTTTGAAAGAAGTGTAAGGAAAACCACTCATCACTTGATGGGGAGCTGGTGCCGCTCGCAAAAGGGGTGCTGCCCAAGACAAAAGGTAGCGATTGCATGCACTTGCAGCTGCAGAGAGACGATTGAAGCCTGGTTCTTGGGCCGCGCCAGCGCTGGTGTTGCTTTATACTGATGCTGATGTCACCCGAATTTTAGGAGAAAGCTTCCCAGCCAAATGGAGGCCAGTACTGGAGCTGGTTCCAGGGTTATCTCTTAAGAAAAGTCCCTCATCTCGGCACAGATCGCACTTTTAGCTGCAGAGAGACTATTGAAGCCTGGGCCTTGGGCTGCGCCAGCGCTGGTGTTGCTTGATACTGATGCTGATGTCGCCCGAATCTTAGGAGAAAGCTTCCCAGCCAAATGGAGGCCAGTACTGGAGCTGGTTCCAGGGTGATCTCTTAAGAAAAGTCCCTCATCTCGGCACAGTGGGTAATGGAGATCTTTCATTGATGCGCCTCCATCAACAGGGCCAACGTTGAGCTCGATCTTAACACACGTTCGACGGATCACCGGTTATTCCTCTTCTAATTCTACTTTTTACTTTAGTGATTTTTGGTGGTCACTGAATGCACGTCCGTGCTGCTGGCCGGCCACGAGAAGAGAGAGAGCTGCTAGCCGACGGAAATCCGGGCTTGCTGCCAAACCTTTTTTTTTTTATTGTCAAAAAAATGACAGTCGGAGCATCGATTGGAATGTCCATTAACATAAAAGCTTGTAGACAGACAAGATCTGCCCAAGGGCAAATTGCATCCGCTAGATGGCGGCTTAAAAGCTCAGCTTGACCCTGAGATGCAACTTCTCTTTTTCGGACATCCCATGTAGCATCCCTTCAGGCTGAGTTAATTTTTGCACTCTTTTAGCTTTAAACAAGCGCACTACATGGTCTTAGTTTTAATTACCTTTTATTATACCCGGTACTCGAAGAGTAAAGGGGTATATTAGATTTGTGCCAAAAATTAATGTGTGTAACACCCAGAAGGAAGCGTTTCCGACCCCATAAAGTATATATATTCTTGATCAGGATCAAAAGCCGAGTCGATATAGCTATGTCTGTCTGTCCGTCCGTCCGTCCGTCCGTCCGTCTGTCCGTCTGTAGCTCAAAGACTATAAAAGCTAGAGGAACACAATTTTGTATCCAGACTCCTGTCCTATCGCACTGTTACAAGTGTATTTTAAAATTTCGCCCCGCCCCCTTCCGCCCACTCCAAGGACGAAAATCTGTGGCATGCACAATTTTAAAGATACGAGAAAACTAAAAACGCAGAACCGTAGAGAATGACAATATCTATCAGAGTGTTGAATCTGGATCAGATCGACTCATAAACATAGCCACAATGAAGAAAACCATTTCGAAATGCATCGTTCCCTCTCGCTCTCTGAAAATCTACAATTTTGAAGATACGGGAAAACCAAAAACGCAGAATCATAGAAAATGACCATATCTATCAGAGTATAGAATCTGGATTAGATCGGATCATAAATATAGTCAGTAGGAACAAATGAAATTTCAGTGGCCTTCCAAGCGCAGACTCATTCCCTCTCTCTCTCGCACACAGCCGTGTATGTATATGTAGGAAGTAGATTTAGACATGTAGAAAAGACAGATGTAAAAAACGTATGTAAACAAAAATGGAAATAATATATATAAATCTCCGAAAAGGTTGACTTAATTTTTGTTTGTCTTTTTTGGCTAAAACTAAATTTTTCCCTTTTGCGAACATGTAAAAATGTAATTTATTACAAGCTCACATACATATATACTGACTGAGTACCGGGTATAAAGTAGAGCCGCGGCGGTAGACGCGGCTCACAACGTTCCCCCTCGTTTTCCTATATATAGTGCATAAGTTTTGAAAATAAAACAGTTCGAATTTACAACTCAACTCATCAACACAGGCACTTTCTCGATGTTCGAGCAAAAGTTCCTCCACCATGTTGTGCCTTACGTATTTCCGTCTTGTAGTCTCTGAGTAGCGTTTTGTATTCCTCGTTGATGATCTCCTCGTTTTCTATTCTGTCAAGTTTGAAGAGTTCTCTGAGGTTATTTCTCTCTCGAGAGAGGTCCCGATTCCACCAGAGGGGTTTGATCCTCTTTCTTGTTCTTGATGGCGGGCATGCTCCATGATAGGCAGCCAGTAGTTCCTTGGAAAGGGTCTCTAAGGACTTCTCTTTGTCTTCCGCGGATTTCACTGTGCCCGAATTCGCGAGCTTCGAGGTAACGGTCTTTCGAAATTTCTCCCAGATTGTGTTCCGGGGGTTTCTATAGACTGTTATCTTTGGAGTGTATTTAAATTCGCACTTGAACTGAATGTACTTATGGTCCCAAAAGGATGGTCTTTCGAGGACTCTCCATCCAGAGACAAAGGTACTCTTTCCCGTTATGAGGGTTAGATCTAGCACGTTGGACGAGGTGGGACCTACGTAGGTGTATTCCTCTCCCAAATTTGCTACATCTATGTTAGTTAGTAGAATAAAGTCTAAGAGTGACTCACCTCGGTCGTTGATATCGGGGCTTCCTCACAAATTGGCGTCCGTACCAATGATGAGTTGGTGGTCTTTGTAGTCGGCTTCTTCCACCAGACTTCTTAGCTCTTCAGGTGGTGCGGGCTTGTCATGTGCGATGTAGCAGGAGACTACCAGATGGCGCTTCTCCCTACCATCACCACTGTCAGGTCGTCTGTGCTGTAATGAGACATAAGGTTCAGCAAATTCCTAAATCAACTTTTATCAAGGATCATAAGCAGAATCATCACGCTGGACTTCGAGCTTTTCTTGGACTAGGTCCATCCCAATATTGGTCTACTGGGGGGATTGGATCAGCAATGCAGTTTTGGGGCCACATCTTGGCCTTGACTAATTCTACATTCTTAGTTCCAATTACAGAGAGTCCTACCGATCTGGGTGTGCTAATTAAAGTGAATTTGAATGGCGGCACTTTCTTTGCGCTTGCTGAGCCTAATGCGATCAGCTCAAGCTAAAACAACAGATCACATCTCGGGCAATGCGTAGCAGCAGATCTTCTGGTCGCTATGGAAGGAAGCTTGCTTATCGTCGCTGCAGCATCGCTCAAGCGTTTTCCTAAACCTCGCTTGCCAGTGAATGATTAGGCCAAGAAAGAGATCTATCTCCCATCAATAGGTGGAGGCGACTCAATGATTAATCGAATCAAGCGGCAGCAGCTAAGTCCTTCATGGTCTATTGAAACTCAGGCTTTCAACGGGGGAAGTATGTCGGGTTTCCAGCCCGATATGACGTCCTCTAAATAAACACAAACTATAGTCAGTGGTGCAGCCTGAATTAAAATGATAATATTGTTTGTTATTTGCCATGCCCACTGTACCGAATTGTCATACATGCTTTTGTTCTTTTTTTTGCCTTTGCTATCGCTCTCTTGATCATCGCACTCTCGCTTGCATTAGGGCACGGGCAATTCAGCTCAACTGAGCTTCGTCGCTATCGGGATAAATTAATATCCGTCAGTCATACTCAAACATACCCAATAAATCGTTCCTATAATTTAAACGCTTGACTTTTTATTGAAATAAACCTCGGAAAAGCAGGTGAAAAACCTCACAAGCTTAACAAAGATTGTTGTATGCAATAACGCTGTTGGCAGCGTTCATTGTTGTCTCGACTCTCTAGTGGAGCGTTTTTTGGAATTGGAACATGTTAAAGAGAAGTCGGAGGCTGTATATACACCTGAACAACTGGCTTGCGAAATTAACTTCAAACTGACCTCACCCAGGCTCGAGTCAGGTCGTTTTGAAGTGAAGCTGCCATTCAAAATGAAACCGAACGATTTTGGTTTCTCTTTCGAGACTGCAAAGCGCCGCTTTCTATCCCTGGAACGAAGACTCGCAAGGGATCAACAATTGCATGATATGTATACGGAGTTTATGAAGGAGTATTTCGTACTTGGCCACATGTCATTACTTCAGGTCACTCCTCCAGGACACCATTAATAAATTCCACATCAATGTGTCCTGAGACCTGATAGTAGCACCACCAAGCTCCGCGTCGTTTTCGTTGCATCGAGCAAAACGTCGACTTCAATTTCATTAAATGAGATTTTGATGGTGGCAACTATTCAGGGGGCGCTTTACGCAACTTTAGCCCGATTTCGACAACTTCCTTTTGCGCTCACAAATGATATCTCCCAGATGTATAGGCAAGTTCAGGTCAACGAAGAGGACCGAAACTTCTAGTTGATTCTGTGGAGGGAGAAGGCCGATCTAGATGTTCAAGCGTATCGCCTGAACACGGTAACTTATGGGACAGCCTCAGTTGCGTTTCTTGCCACCCGTTGATTCGTTGAATTGGCAGAGATCTATGCGAAGTCCCATCCCATCATAAATAGACTTTTACGATTTTGATATGCTTACAGAAGCAAATATTTTGGAAGAGCTAGAACGTATTCGTCTGGAAGTGTGCGAGGTCCTTGACGCAGGGGGTTTAAAGTTGGCCAAATGAGCGTCAAATTATCCCCAGTTTCTGTCCGATTGTGGCCAGGAGAAATCGCTTCAGTTCGATCCTTCGTCGTCTGTTAAAACGCTCGGAATTCGATGGAATCCGCAAAATGACTTGTTCCATTATCATTTAGACGACTCCTTTGATTCATTGAACCCTAAGAAGCGAAATATCTTGTCAGTTGCTGCCCGATTGTTCGACTTATTAGGGTTGTTATGTCCCTTGATAACTAGGGCAAAATTTTGCTGCAGCAATTGTGGCGGCAAATTTTGGATTGGGGCGAGTCAGTGTAAACTTTGGCCGGACTCGCAACTCACCGTGTACTGGCTGGAAAGGGATCCAGCCACGCTAGCAACGTTTGTGGCCAATAGGGTTGCGGAAATCCAAGAGTTGTCCTGTGATATGATTTGGCATCGCGTTCCTACCGAGCAAAACCCAGCCGACTTAGTATCACGTGGAACAGACATAGAATGTGTATCGTGCTCATTGTGGACCGCGCTGCTCTCGCGTACTCTTGCTCTCTCAGCATGTAAGTCGGGTAGTTTTTTTGGAGATCGCTGGCTTCGACCAGTTTAATAAATACATTGAAGTGGAGAACTTGTTCTTTTGCTTTTTCGTTTCCTTAAAATTTTTGTGAACATAGGCATCGAAAGCCCGCTCGACCGGAGTCTAAAATCCCATTTCATTCTGGAAAAATTATTCCGGACTTACATTGGCGCCCGACCAGGGACATCGGCATCCAGCATTTTCGTGGAAATTCGCATGACCCACCATTGAATTTCAGTGCATTTCCGTTGTCTCGGCACAAGTCATTGGTGTTTGTTTTATTGCTCTAGTGGTCTAGCTGGCTGTTTTGGATTGAAGTCATCGTTTAAACAAAAAAGGAAAGTTTTCGAAAATTCTATGCCAGATTCACAGGTATTGTAGTGTGAAAAAAATGACTGCTCGAATCAAGCCACCAGTTTGTGCACTGTGTGAGGTTTCTCAGTAGCGGTTGGCCTCTCAATTTTTGGCACTTTGTAATCTGGAATACCAATTAAATAAAACATAAATAATAAAATCAACCAAAGTGAACAGCCGAAACAAGAAAAATAATTATTTGTATGTGGAAACTAGATGGAATTGGGAAAAAGTGCATATACTTATCGAAGGTTTACTGTACTCGCTAATCGAGAAGCATCGGTCATTGCCGCTGTTTTCAATTCCCATTTGTTAAGTACCGCTTATTGGTGCTGCGTTTGCTTCGGTAACGCTAGCGTTGCGTTTGGTTGTGTGCATAGGCGTCATTATTTGTCTTTGGTTCTCTGCATTAACCCTTTGACGCCGATACGTTGTGTTTGGAAACTTCTTTTTGTTGGTTGCGTCGGCATAATAATTCTTACTTTATTCGCTGCTGCCGTTGCATTTACCCATTAAAATCGATACGAATTTTGGTTTGGAAAGAAGGAGGGGGTGCAAAGATCTCCCAAAAGTTTTTGACAGCAATTCAAAGACACGATAAAGTGATGGGCGGTCTGAGGCGTATTAGGACGGCATTTGAGGAAAAAACCATTTCGTTTGACTCTTCAAATTAAATGAAGATCGAAAATTATTGCGAAAAGTTGATGGACATACAGGCGGACGTGGATTTGTGCAATCCCAACAACGAGCTACGCAGATCGGTAGAGCATATATTTGTGTCATCAAAAAGGCGCTGTATATGTGGGCACTTAAAGAACCCGAGGGTCAGCGAGTACAAAGAAGGGATATTGGTGACCGTCCTCATTCGTCACATTTGCCCAAAATGAATCTCCCCAAGTTTAGTGGCCAACATGCCGAATTTAAGAACTTTATAAGCTTTTTCGAGAGTTTGGTGTATAACTACCCAGCACTAACAAATGTAGAAAAGTTGAATCACTTACTGTCGTGTCTGTCTGATGATGCATTGGGAACAGTGAAGGCGTTCCAAATCTGTGACGATAATTATAAAAAGGCGCTTGATAGTTTGAAGAACGTTTACGACAAAAAATATTTGATCTTCTCTAATACAGTATCGCAGTTGTTTGACATGCCTAGCACAACAAAACCTTCTGCTTCAAACCTTAGGTCCGTCATTGATACGGTGTCAGCCATCTATGCCTCGCTGCAGTCGATAGGAAGTGAAAAAGATATAAATAGTGCGTTGTCAATTCACATAGCGTTGTCTAAGGTAGATCCCACGACGAAGTCTCGGTTCGAAGAGCAACTAGATTACGATAAATTACCGTCTTGGTCCGAGTTTGCAGCCCAGTTGAATCGGCGCTATCAGCATATACATGCTGAAGAGTCAACGCGAAATAAGGGAATAAAGAGAATAATAAAGGACACACAAAATCTTCCTTTTTATGTGCAAAGAAGGATCGGCGAGTTGATTCGAAGTGTAGTTATTGTCAAGCGGGGAACCATACCATGAGCAATTGTCAGTCTTTTACTGCGCTTCCTGTTATCCAACGGTTTGATATTACCAAGCAACTTCGCTTGTGCATAAACTGTTTGAGGACCTCACCTCCACGGTGAAAAGGTGCAAAACAGCAAAATGTCGAGTATGCTCTAAGCCCCATAATACGTTACTTCACCGATACGGAGTAGATCCACAACAAATTGCGCCTAGTTCTGTGCCTGTAGAATAGCCATCATCTTCTGAACCTCAAACAGCCTATTCTAGTCATATTGCGAGTACTGACCAGGTTATTCTCGCTACTGCTGTTGTAAAGGTGAGAGATCGGTCCGGACAATTCCAGTATGCAAAGGCACTCTTAGATTCGGGCTCCCAAATTAATTTTATATCCGAAGATCTAGCACAGCGCTTGGGGCTGCGCCGTGATGATTCATGCCACAATATCAGAACTGTGGGAAAAAATTCGTCCGTCATAAAGCACAAGGTTCACACTTCTGTTCAATCTCGCATTAACGATCATAACTTTGATTCCGATTTTTGGGTATTAAGATCTATTTCCACATAGCAACCCTATCACGTCGGTAATTTCGCCCAATGAAAGATATCGCCAAACCTTGAGCTGGCCGACCCGCAGTTTTTCAAGCCGGCTAAGGTGGATTTACTGAGAGGGGCAGAAACATTTTTCGAATTAATGTGTGTAGGCCAAATAAAGCCTAGTTCGGAACATTTATCAATCCAACAACAAACATTGTTGGGATGGGTTGTATCCGGAAAATATAAGGCATCAACACAGCATGTTGTATGCAATATCGCTCTTGGTAGCGATCATTGTTCTCCCGACTCCCTAGTGGAGAGCTTTTGGGAATTGGAACATGTCCCAGGGAAATCGGAGGCTGTATATACAGCTGAACAATTGGCTTGCGAAAATAGCTTCAAGCTGACCTCACCCAGGCTCGAGTTGGGTCGTTTCGAAGTGAAGCTGCCATTTAAAATAAATCCCAACGTTTTAGATTTCTCTTTCGAGACTGCAAAATGACGGTTTCTATCCCTGGAACGAAGACTCGCAAGGGATCAATCATTGCATGATATGTATATGGAGTTTATGAAGGAGTATATCATTGTTGGCCACATGTCATTACTTCACGGCACTCCTCCAGGACACCATTACCAAAGACAATATAAATAATAAGATGAGTATCGCCCGTACAATTTCAATCGTGAGCAGCGAAGTTTTCTGTATATGCCTAAGTGCGCGCTGTCTCGCTCGCACGAAAAAGATAAGAGAGAATGAGTGTGCATGTGTGAGTACACACAGAGCTGCAAGCACTTACGTGTGCGTATTTGTGCCGAGCTGCCGAATTTTGACGAGACGTAAACAAGACAGAAATGTATTTGCTGAGAATTGGGGAGGGGGGAAAAAAATTCGTTGGCGATTGACATTCGGATAATAAAATTGCATTATTCATTTAAATAGTAATAATAATATAATTCTTTAATATACTAATACTAATACTAATATAATATATTTACATTAAATATATGACCCATTTTGAACATTTGATATTAAGTATACAATTATTATGGTTTTAAAATTATCGAGTAAAATATTAAAGTGATTTTATTACTTTCCGTCGGTCTTTGGTCTTAATTATCGCCGCTCGAATTTGCTACCGTTTTGATTCTAATCGGTACCCAGGGAACACCACGAGGAGGCCATTACAAATGTAATGGGGTCATATATTCATGACCTTCGAGTCGACTTGATATGTTTTAATTTTGTGGATTAAAACATTCCCATGTTCCCCAACTAAGCTTTAGTTTTCTAACTATTGCTTTTCGTTATTTTTTTCATTTCTGGTATTGTTTTTATTGTATTTGGTATTATATATATCTATATATATTTATTTTCAGTCGTCACTTATGGGATAGAATACTAAGTTTAGCTTGCTTCTTTTGTCTATCAGCTATCACAGTCCATTTGCAGTGCTTAAAAAGTAAAACCTTAATCAGTTTGTCTAAAATATCTATTCTATGGACGTAACATTCATTATTGATATCAAACCATAATGAGTAATCACTACTTTCGGTAGTACATTTAATGCATTGCTCCACAATAAATTTCCTAATACTCAGTTGCTTTTTATTATTGTTAAAAATATTTTCGAAAACTTTTATTTGGATTTTGCAGACATTAAAAAATATATCTGATGGTGCACTTAAATTTCCAAAGTCCGTGTCGCTCGAGTAGTTTTTTTCACGTATGAAAAGCTCTGAGGGAGCTGTTAAATGCTCGTTTTCTTTAATGAGGCACGATCTGCATTTGTCACAATTGGATCCTTTTGCAATGTATCCAACAAAATATCTACTCGATGTTAACTCAATTGGTACATCATTGCTCACAAAATTATCCATATTTTGGTCAAAGTACGTCTCATTGCCTTGTACAATTTCTGAAAATTATACAGAAAATTCTTGTTGCTGTATTTCTTTTTTTTCAATGCATGGTTGATATATAATTGAATCGAACTCTACGGGTAACATAACATCTTCATCAGATTCGCAATTTGATTTTTGCGAAAAGTTAAATATGTAAATATATATATATTTTAGTTAATACATATTACTAAGAGACTAAATATTGATATGATAATAGACAATACAATTTTTGGTTATATGTATCCAACCTGTTCAATCGCAAAATCAACCCCTATAACGCAATTCGCCTTTCAAGAAATTGTATCAAATTGTCTTGTCTTCTTTGCACAAGTTTACGTACAAACGCACATACATGCATGCAAGTTAACCAGCCCACTACCCAAGCCTTCTTACCCGATTTATAAACAACTTCTAGTTGGGAACTTCTTACACAGTTTTTCCATTA
Source organism: Drosophila helvetica (assembly GCA_963969585.1). NCBI lineage: Eukaryota > Metazoa > Arthropoda > Insecta > Diptera > Drosophilidae > Drosophila > Drosophila helvetica. The sequence goes on along the minus strand of OZ018401.1, from coordinate 23,575,302 downwards.
GGATTCATTAAGTTCCAATTGCGCCGTTGGCCGCCCGATATTTGTTTGGTTTATTCAAATTTATTAGGTCCCCAATTCCTAATGAATTTTCCCACTCCAATAAGACGTCATATCACTTCACACTTTTCATTAAGTTCCAATTGCGCCGTTGGCCGCCCGATATTTGTTTGGTTTGGCCGCCCGATATTTGTTTGGTTTATTCAAATTTCACAACTGAGACCAAATTCTCATCATCCTATTCTCCGACTCTCTTGAGCCAATCTCTTAAGCAGATCTGGCTTCTCTTAATCCGAGGTTTGTTTATTAGGAGCCGACCCTTGGTCGCCAGTCCGTTTTGGAAACCGAAAAAGAACAGTTGAGTAATAATAGAGCAGTGAGTTTAGACACTAAGAGTGAACTGTAACATAGTGAATAATAAATAAAAAATTATATTTTTTTAAACTATTCACCAAGGAAATATTTAATTGGCGCCCAACGTGGGGCCGCACTTTAGTGTTCCAAAAAAATAGGCTTTAAAACAAATAACATACAGTTCTAAAGTAAAAAAAAGGAACTTGTGCGGCAACAACAAAAAACCCTTTAACCGAAAGTGAGAGTTCGCGTTAAAAAACCCTTGAAGAGGAAATTAATTAATGGAATAATCCTCTAAGATTACAGCACTCATAAAGTTAGTGATTATAAAAAAAAACTCACTGCTCTTAAATCAAAATTTACGTCAATCAAAATAATTAAAACGGATCATCATCAAAATCTAAATCAAAAACAAAAAAATAAACGAAAAACTTCGAGGAAGGATGACCCCAAACCATACAATTAAGAAGAAAAACTAGACGAACAATAAAGAGGAAAAATCTAGAAGGACGACCCAAATCAGGATCATCACGCCAAAAGGAAGAAAAGAAGACAACTCGTGAGCGATAATATTTTTTAAGATTAAAATAAGAAATAAAAATATCCAAAGTGGAGGAATTAATAAACGACTTTAATAAAATCCTCACCATGACACCACCTTCACTAACAGCGGCTTCTAGCAGCCAGTCAAACAGCTCAACAGTGAATGTAAGCGATTTGATTAAACATATCGTTAATATTGAGTTGAATCCTTTGAAAGATGAGATCGTGAGTTTAAAATCACAGTTAAATCATAACATAAAAAAGGTTGAAGATTATCAGGTAGAAGAAATTGATCCAAATATTAAATGTGAAACCTCTTATGAAATCATCAAATCAGTCAGGGAATATAAAGGAGAGGAAGACCAGTACGTCAGTTGGAGGGAATCAGCAGAAATAGCCATGGGGCAATATAAAAAAGGTAGCGAAAGATTCTTCTCAGCATTATCAATCCTGAGAAACAAGATAACAGGTATGGCAAATGATGCCTTAACTCATAACGGCACAGTATTAAACTTCGATGCCATAATGGCAAGATTGGACTTCGTCTTCAGCGACAAACGTCCCATTCATATAATAGAACAAGACTTAAGTGTTTTAAGTCAAGGAAAGTTATCCATAATGGACTATTATGGACTAATTAATAAAAAACTAACCCTTTTAATAAATAAAACTATAATGACTTATGGCAGAAACAAACCCATTACCGCCGAAATGAATGAAAAACATAAGAAGACAGCACTAAGGGTGTTCATAACCGGCCTTAACGGCCACATTTCAGACGTAATCTTTTCTATGAACCCGCAGGACTTACCAAACGCTATGATAATAGTGCAAGAGTTAGAAAGCAATAATTTGAGGGCAAAATTTGCAAGCAATTTCATAACAACACAACAGAAAAACTATGAGACAAACTTATTTGGGCAACAACACTCAAATATTAAACACAGACAAAACAGCCATAATAAATATGATAATAATCAAAGGAATGCCAATAACCTAAGGTTTCACCAACCCGATTATAACAACAGAAATAATTATAACAATATTAACCAGAATAGAAATAATACTTGGAACCAGGGCAGATTTAATAATTTCCAACAAAATAATCAAAGTCAGTGGTATTCGTATAGACCTCAACAGAATAAACCAGAACCAATGGAGGTAGACGAATCTATACAGGTTCAGAATAGGCCTAGGTACAACAACTATCAGGGCCATAATAATTATAACAATAACAATTATAATCAAAAAAAATGGTTTCAAAATAAAAAGCCAGAGGCGCAGAACAATCAGCAATTTCATCCACAAAATAAAAGGGAAGCATCAAGTACTGTTAACCAACCGGTTAACAAAACAATGAGATTAAATAATATCGAAGAAGAGCATTTTTTAGGAAAGACTCCGGAGTAGGATTACCCTACATTATCCGGACTGATAAAAAGATAAATAAAAAACTTAAAATATTAATTGACACCGGGGCAACCTCCTGTTACATCAGAGCAGGAATATATGGAAATAAAAACGAACTTCCCATATATAAGAAAGTGGCCACAGTAAATGGTTACTCTATAATAAAATATTACCACATGGTAACAATATTCGATACGCGTTATACATTTTATGAAATAGATGGGTTAAATTCAGATTTACTTATAGGTTACAACCTATTGAAAAAAATTGGAGCTGTAATTGATACAGAAAAAGAGGTAATAAGATATGGGGGCAAGGAAGAGAAATTAATTTATGATTATGACAGCTCTTTAAACCAACTTTCTTTATCTGGAGGAAAAAACATCCTTCCATTAAAGGAATATATAATAAAAAAATACTTTGATGAAAAGGCCAAAGTCAGATCTGAGTCTGAAGAGGCAAATCAAAGTTATACAAGTTTGGGATCAAAAAATCCTGAACACGCCGTCGTTGAACTATCCGACAAACATGAATTAAATAAAATGAAAAGTTTGGGATCAAAAAATCCTGAACACGCCGTCGTTGAGTTATCCGACAAACATGAATTAAATAAAATGAAAAGTTTGGGATCAAAAAATCCTGAACACGCCGTCGTTGAATTATCCGACAAAAATGTATTAAACAATGTGAATGAGTCAACTTCAAATCAAAGAAAAGATTTGGAGGACGAAATAATAAACATTATTAATAAAGAGCATTCAAAAATAAACATGCAAATTCCTTTTAGGACAGATGTTCGCTGTGAAATAAACACAGAAAACGATAGGGCTATCTATAGCAAACAGTATCCCTATGCTATGTCCGCTTCAGATTTTGTGAACTCTGAAGTTAGTCGCATGCTAAAAGAAGAAATTATAAGGCCAAGTAAAAGCCCTTATAATTCTCCTGTGTTAGTAGTACCAAAAAAGGGTTCAAAACTTAGGGTAGTAATAGACTATAAAAAACTAAATGAGAATACCATTCCAGATAGATACCCAATGCAAGATCCCTCAGTAATATTGTCAAACCTTGGAAAAGCGAAATACTTTTCCACAATAGATTTGGAATCTGGATATCACCAGATTCTTATGAAAGAATCAGATATCATAAAAACCGCCTTCTCAATAAATAACGGAAAATATGAATTCCAGAGAATGCCATTTGGACTAACAAACGCACCCAGAATATTCCAACGGGCAATGGACGACATATTAAGAGAACAAGTTGGTAAAACATGTCATGTATATATGGATGACATTATTATATTCTCAAAAACAATTGAACAACACCATAAAGACCTAATTGTCATAATTAATATATTGCTGAACGCAAACATGAAAATTTCGATTGAAAAATCAAAGTTCTTCAAATTAGATACAACCTTTCTTGGTTACGTTGTATCACACAATGTAATCAAAACAGATCCCGAAAAAATTGACACAATGGTAAAATATCCAATACCAAAAAATATTCGAGAGCTTAGAAGCTTCCTAGGCCTTACAGGCTATTACAGAAAATTTGTACAAAACTACGCAAAAATTGCGAAACCTCTTACAAAGTATTTAGAAGGTCAAAACGGAAAAGTATCCAAAAAAATGTCCCGAAGAATTTCTATACAGTTGGATGATTCAGCTGTAAGAGCTTTCAACGAGCTCAAAGATAATTTAATTGCTCAAATCGAATTAGTACAACCAGATTATAATAAAAAATTCACTTTAACGACCGACGCTTCTGACATTGCAATTGGTGCAGTCCTATCCCAGGAAGGAAAACCAATTACATTTATTTCCAAAACTCTAACCAAAACAGAGCAAGTATATGCAACTAATAAGAAAGAACTTTTGGCCATAGTTTGGGCATTCAAAAAGTTGCGTAATTATTTATATGGTGTTAACAACATCGAGATATACACAGACCATCAACCACTTTCTTTCGCAATTTCTCAAAAGAATCCAAATATAGAAATGAAAAGGTGGTATTCATTCATTGAAAGTTATTCACCCAAAATAATATATAAGCCAGGGGCAACAAATGTAGTCGCAGACGCCTTATCAAGAATACAGATTAACAACTTAACTGACAGTAACGAATCGGTCTCAGATCAAAGCACTCAGCATTCAGCAGAGAGTAGTTTTGAGAATGTTATACAAGAAACCCGAAAACCCTTAAACCAGTTTAAGCAACAATTGCTAATAGCAACGGGGAGGTATACAATACATGAGTCGATTAACATATTTGGAAATACAAGACATATAATAGAATATGATACTACGGAAAATTTGGTATCAATCTTAAGAGAATACATTCCTCCTAATATAGCAATAGGAATACACTGTACATTAGAGGACTTCTATAGAATTCAAATTCCTCTTATGAATAATTTCACTAATAAGTTTTTGTATACAAGAAGATTTGTTCAGGATGTAGAAAATCCTGAAGACAGAGCGATAATAATCGAAGAAACTCATTGTAGAGCACATAGGGGATTAGACGAAAACTATAAACAAATAAACCGATTATATTATTGGCCGAATTTATACAAAAAACTCAAGGAATATGTTAAGAACTGTACAATTTGCAACCAAAATAAATATAATAGACAACCAGTACAAATCCCTATCAAACAGGCACCTATCCCAAATAAGGAAGGAGAAAATTTACATATGGATATATATTATGCACAGAGTTTAATATTTATAACTTGCATAGATTCTTATTCAAAATATTTAGTTGTAAAAGAGATTCCGAACAAGCTCAACATCGAAAATAAGATTGCAGAAATTCTGCAACAATTTCCATTAGCCAAAACTCTGATGATAGATAATGAACCAAGTTTTACTTCCTCCCAGTTTAAATCTTTTGCACGAAGATGTGGGATTAATTTATATTACGCAGATCCTCGACATAGTACGTCAAATGGACAAATAGAAAGGGCACATTCTACACTTACAGAAATTGCTCGTTGCATAAAAGATCAACTTAATTTGGTTGATTATTCAGAAATTATAATTAGAGCAGCTCAAAAGTATAACTTGACAATCCATTCATCTACTAATCAAAGACCGTTTGACATTCTATATAACAAAATCAAGCATGATAATATTCCCAAAATATTAAAATTAGCGCAAGAAAAAATGTTACAGGTTCATAATAAAGATAGGAAGGAAAAGGACTATCACGTAGGTGAGGTCATTTATGAAAAAAAATATGGAGAGAGGAATAAACTGAAAGCCAGATATAAGAGACAAGTAGTTAAAGAAAACTTACCTAATAAAATTATTATAAATAATAGAAACCGTTTGATTCATAAAGATAACGTCAAATTTTAAATTGTCTCAAATTACAGAAAATGAATTTAACAATATTCGTATTATTAATGGTAACATCAATCAAATCAGAAATAATGGATTATTCAAATCACGATTTTTTTACTTACAAGGATACAAAAGATGTCCTTACTTATGAATCATATGCCGACTTATTCCATATAACTAATTTAAGTTATTATAAAGAAATAATCAATATGGAAACAGCACACATTCAGAATAATAACCAGAATTTACTTTGGGAAATGACATACGATCTAAATATTATCAGAACTCTTATCTCACAAATAATACCCAATAGAATTAAACGAGGTATTAACGAAATAGGCACAGTTTGGAAATGGATAGCAGGGACCCCTGATCATGATGATATCATAACAGTGCAGAATAAAATTGATGATTTAATCCAGAATAATAATAATCAATTTGTCATAAATTCTAAATTATTCAAAGAAATACAAACTCTATCTGAAAATTTTAAAACAGCCTTTAGAAATCAAGAATTGCCACTACGAAAACACCGTCTTCGTTTGCTCACTTATGATCTTATGAATTTAATGGATACAATTACATTAGCTAAAATTGATGTATTCAATACAAAAGTTTTAAACGAAGAAGATATCAAAGAAATTTATAAACATGAACACAAACCCGTCACTATTACTGACCTGTTGGATATTGCTGAATTTAAAATTGCAATAAATCAGGATTTAATTGTTATATACATAAAATACCCAATAATAACTAACCGCTGTGAAGTATACAATTCCAGATCCATTTCACATAAGGATGGAAAATTAATAATTGATAATCAGGTTGCTAAATGTAATAATAAGTATTATGTAATGTCAAACTTTAAACCAGAACTTTATAATAATTATTGCACCTTAAACCCTGACAGTACTTGTTTCACAAGATTGTTAAATGGAGAAAAATCTATATGTAACAAAGTCAGAGAGAATAATAAAAAAATTGATGTAATCCAAGAAGGTGCCATTTTTATTAATGGACACAATATTGTAAATGACACTCATTTAGATGGGTCATTTTTAATAACCTTTAATGATACTACTATAATTAATAATGTATCCTATTATAATATTGATAATAAGATTCTAAATTACCTCACTGCTAAACAATACAACAATTTTTTAATATCCGAATATTTTATGTCGAATGATTCGGAACTTGCATTTGATAATATCAACATATTAAATCCATTTGTTCAAATTAAACAAACTCAAATTCCGATTACGTTAATATTGATAACATGTACTATTATATATTTAATTATCAGGATTTTGATCAAATTTAGAAAATATCTAATATGCAAACCACGGAGAATTAGTTTTGAAATAAACCTCGAAAATAATATGTCCGAAAATGAAAATTCCGTTGAAGATGAAATTAGAGTCCAATTGACCAATCATCTTAATTCAATTTACCCATCACTTCCGATGAATCGGGACGATCCAATTTAGAATGGGGGGAGTTAACCAGCCCACTACCCAAGCCTTCTTACCCGATTTATAAACAACTTCTAGTTGGGAACTTCTTACACAGTTTTTCCATTAGGATTCATTAAGTTCCAATTGCGCCGTTGGCCGCCCGATATTTGTTTGGTTTATTCAAATTTATTAGGTCCCCAATTCCTAATGAATTTTCCCACTCCAATAAGACGTCATATCACTTCACACTTTTCATTAAGTTCCAATTGCGCCGTTGGCCGCCCGATATTTGTTTGGTTTGGCCGCCCGATATTTGTTTGGTTTATTCAAATTTCACAACTGAGACCAAATTCTCATCATCCTATTCTCCGACTCTCTTGAGCCAATCTCTTAAGCAGATCTGGCTTCTCTTAATCCGAGGTTTGTTTATTAGGAGCCGACCCTTGGTCGCCAGTCCGTTTTGGAAACCGAAAAAGAACAGTTGAGTAATAATAGAGCAGTGAGTTTAGACACTAAGAGTGAACTGTAACATAGTGAATAATAAATAAAAAATTATATTTTTTTAAACTATTCACCAAGGAAATATTTAATTTGCATAAGAACTTCAAAATTCATTGCTTTATAAAGTCGACCCACAAATACCCAACAGACATTTTATCGAATGTGAAGTCATTTATCACATAGATTATGTATTTTTACATAGGTACATTCCTTCATTATATTCGCGTATAGTACATTAAACAAAATTTGCTTATAAGGGGTATACAAAATACTACTTTTTTTGTATTATGAGCAAGCGTCTTCAAATAGTGTCATAGTCCGCAATGAATTCTAAGGTATTCGGTATTTCGTTGAGCGCGGCGTCGTCAACAACCAATACAAACAAGCAGACCTAACATGTGTGCACACGTACAGTTGAATCTCAGCCTCACGTATGGGACGAGAGAGCGGTTCGTTCTCTTTCTCTCTGTCTATCTGTCTCTCTCTGTTTGTGAAAAGACATACGAAAAGACACCCAGCCAAAATGGACTCCAAAAATTTTGTATGGCGAGATTTATCTTACTATTTATATTGTCTTTGCCATTACTATATTCCACATCAATGTGTCCTGAGACCTGATAGTAGCACCACCAAGCTCCGCGTCGTTTTCGATGCATCGAGCAAAACGTCGACTTCAATTTCATTAAATGAGATTTTGAAGGTGGCAACTATTCAGGGGGAGCTTTACCCAACTTTAGCCCGATTTCGACAACTTCCTTTTGCGCTCACAGATGATATCTCCCAGATGTATAGGCAAGTTCAGGTCAACGAAGAGGACCGAAACTTCTAGTTGATTCTGTGGAGGTAGAAGGCCGATCTAGATGTTCAAGCGTATCGCCTGAACACGGTAACTTATGGGACAGCCTAAGTTGCGTTTCTTGCCACCCGTTGTTTCGTTGAATTGGCAGAGATCTATGCGAAGTCCCATCCCATCATAAAAAGTGACTTTTACGATGTTGATATGCTTACAGAAGCATATATTTTGGAAGAGCTAGAACGTATTCGTCTGGAAGTGTGCGAGGTCCTTGACGCAGGGGGTTTAAAGTTGGCCAAATGGGCGTCAAATTATCCCCAGTTGCTGTCCGATTGTGGCCAGGAGAAATCGCTTCAGTTCGATCCTTCGTCGTCTGTTAAAACGCTCGGAATTCGATGGAATCCGCAAAATGACTTGTTCCACTATCATTTAGACGACTCCTTTGATTCATTGACCCCTAAGAAGCGAAATATCTTGTCAGTTGCTGCCCGATTGTTCGACTTATTAGGGTTGTTATGTCTCTTGATAACTAGGGCAAAAATCTTGCCGCAGCAATTGTGGCGGCAAATGTTTTATTGGGGCGAGTCAATTCCCTTGAGCTTGCACACGAGTTGCAACAGGTTCAAACAGAATTTGTTTCAACTTGACAAGTTATCAATACCTCGCTATATTGGTCTGGCCACTCATAAAAGTGTTCAGATTCACGGATTCGCGGACGCATCAGGTGAAGCGTACGGATGCTGCATTTAAATCCGTACCAGTGACTACAAACATGTTGTGACAAAGCTTCTCAACGCTAAGTCTGGAGTGGCTCCTCTCAAAACAAAATCAATTCCAAAACTCGAATTGTGTGCAGCGCGACTGTTATCCACCTGATGGACCTCTCATGGACAAGTTTGTGATCGAGAGTTTAAACTTTTGGTCAGACTCGCAACTCACCGTGTACTGGCTGAAAAGGGATCCAGCCACGCTAGCAACGTTTGTGGCTAATAGGGTTGTCCTGTGATATGATTTGGCGTCGCGTTCCTACCGAGCAAAACCCAGTCGACTAAGTGTCACGTGAAACAGACATAGTAGGTGTAACGTGCTCATTGTGGACCGATGGGCCAGAATTTCTACTGAGGAATTCTGAGGAGTGGTCTCGTTTACACCAGGTTGAGTTGTCCCCAGAGATGGAGCGGTCGGAAAACAAGACAATTTTGCCAGTACATTCAGTGGCAAAGTGTCAGACTAATGAGTTTATCGATTTGATTTAAAGATGCTCATCGTTTGAGAAATTGCTTCGTATAATGGCATATGTGAATTGGTTCTTTCAAGGAAGCAAGCGTTGTCGAGAGGTCGTCCTATAAACTAGAAAACTAAGGGTCTCATTTCTAAGGCTGGTACAAGTTGTACAAAGGTACGAGTTGGGACCAGAATTCTGTAAACTAGACAGGTCACAAATCCTGCCACCACATCTTCAGCGACTCAGCCTTTTCATACATACGAGCGAACTCGAGGGAATCATTTTTCGATTGATTCGAGTGGGAGGCAGGTTGCATTATGCAGAAATTCCATACGATGCCAAATTTCCCCTGCTGCTGTCGCAAAAATCGCAGCTCGTAACGCTATTCTTGCACAATTTGCATCGGACTCACTATCATGCAGGTGCCAAAGTTATGGTGTCATTATTAAGCAGAAGATATTACTAATTAATGCTCGGGAAGCATGCACAAGAGTCATAAGAAATTGTGTGCATTGTTTCCGATATAAGTCAGTCCTGCTGGGACAGATCTTGGGAAACCTGCCAGCTGATAGAGTGCGAAAAGCTCGCCCTTTTTTAATTTGTGGGGTAGATTTCTGCGGTCCTTTTTATGTCTCCCTCAAGATTCACGGCAGGCCCCCTATTAAAACATATGTTGTCGTCTTCGTTTTTTTTGTGTCAAAGGCTGTTCATTTGGAGCTTGTTGCAGATTTATCCACTGCTAGTTTTTTGTCTATTTTTAAAAGGTTCATCGGGAGAAGAGGCCTTCCGGAGAAGGTCTACAGCGACAACGCCACCAATTTCGTGGGAGTGAGCAAAGTGCTGGCCGAGCTCCATCAAGCGTTCCGGAGGGACCAAAACCGGCTCAAGAAGTACGCAGCGCGCCAAGGCGTCGAGTGGTGTTTCGTGCCACCGAGAGCACCGCACTTCGGCGGGCTGTGGGAGGCAGCCGTCAAGTCCGCCGCCAGCGTATCAAATGGCTTATGATAACAAAAAGATAGCAAAAAGTAAACTATACCAAGATCAGGAATGCATCAGGAATAAATTTAATTTCTATTTTCGTTTGGCGCTTCATGGTACGGTCGCGCGGGGTGTACGCCTATTCTCTTTTAGGCTACCCTTCATCTCTGACCGCCGCTTGGTGCCAACCTACTCGGGCTCGGCTAATCAGCTCGTCTCGGTCCGGAAACTTTATAGCAACAACTTTACAGTCTCGCACAAGCTAGACTCGAGACTTCTGGGTCCCAAGATTCCAAAAACAAATACATTGCTTGCGCATGATTCAGCACATTCAGCACCCACAGCTTTTTGGTCCCTCATGCAACATCTTGTTATTGTATAGTCTTTGGTAATAGTGAAATCTCTGACAAGCAAAAACAATGGCTGAAAGCTCCTTTTCTATTTGGGGCCATATTTGTTGCGATTTTTCCAATGTCCGGGAGGCAAACGCAATTGTATGCCCATCTTGAATTATTGCGCAGAATAAACCGACTTTGGATGCATCTGCTTGAATTATCGCTTTTTATTTATCGTATACTGATAACATTGGATTACTAGACACAATATTGGTTAATTCCTGCAGTTCTCTTTTGTATTCATCAGTTTACTCTAATGTCGCATCATTTCTTGTAATACTTCGCATATTAGCGGACTTTTTTGAAAGATTTGGAATGAAGTTAGCAAGATATTTGAGCAGACCTAGAATGCGTATTTTCGTTTTTATTTTCCGGCGTCTTAATTTGCAATTTTGTATCCAGACTCCTGTGATATCACGCTGTTTCAAGTGTATTTCATAATTTCGCCCCGCCCCTTCCGCCCACACAAAGGACGATAATCTGTGGCAAACAAAATTTTGAAAATACGAGAAACAAAAAACGCAGAATCATGGAAAATTACCATATCTATCATAGTTTTGAATCTGGATCAGATCAGATCATTAGTATACCCAGAAGGAACAAATGAAATTTCAGTGATGTAAAAATGGAAAAATCTAATATATAAAAATCTCCGAAACGGTTTGACTTAATTTTTTTTTTTCTTTTTTGGCTAAAATTAAATTTGTCCCTTTTGCGAACATGTAATAAATTACAACAAGCTCACATACATATAAGGTGTGCGAAATAAATAAATGGGACAATGACTTGGCACGTTGTATCAAACGCAAGATGCAATTATTCGTTTTCTCTTTTCCTCCTATATTTCGTTGTTAGTGTGCTTGTGCGGTAGGCAAAAAATTTTGAAAAAGTACCACAAAGTTTTCCCGTTATGTTTATTTATAGAAGACAACGTCGAGTCTTGCGAACGAAATAAGTAAATGGGACAGATTAGTTTGCTTTCATTTGCGAATGGTTAACCACGTAAAATTTGAACTTTTTTGATTGAATTCTGTTGAGACTATTAAAATAAACCAAAATAAGTGAGTTTAAACGAAATTCATTATTTGAAACAACTCATAATTGATTTTTTTGTTAAGAAATTACAAATTTCGGCCGTTTAACCGATATCGAGCGTGGAAGAATTTTCGCACTGTGTGAATCCGGGATGGCAATACGCAAAATTGCAGAAAAGATTCGCAGAAATAATAACACAGTGGAAAAAGAGAACCCAGAAAATCTTCGAAAAAAGCTCCGCTCTGGTCACCCACCATTGGTTCACAACCGGGACAAAAGACGAATAAAAAATGTAGCGGTCAATGCAAATATCAGCGCATCCCAAATACGGAGCAAATTGTCTCTGCCGATATTCACGTGACCAGAAATTTTCACGGAGGGTCTCTCATGATATGGGCTGGGTTCGGCTTTAATGGAAAACTCCCATGTGTTTTACAACCTATAAAATTAATGCACAAAATTATGTTGAGCTATTGGAGACTGTGTTAGTGCAATTTGGGGAGGATAATTTCGGTGATACCTGGATATTCCAGCAGGATAATGCACCCATCCATACCGCAAAGCTCACTAATGCTTATTTTAAGGATTCCCAAAATCCTCTTTTAGATTGGCTAACACGCAGCCCGGACCTAAACCCGATTGAAAATCTTTGGGATATCTTGTCTCAACGGGTTTATTTCAACGGGAAGCAGTTTTCAACTTTAAAATAATTAAAATAAGCCATTATTCAAGAATGGGAGAAAGTGGATATCCAAGTGCTCCAAAACTTGGTCAATTCAATGCCAGGACGGATAGTGAAGGTGTTAAACAAAAAAGGATGTTCTATTTAAGTTATTTTTATGGTTTAAAAATTTTTTTTTTCCTTGTGTAAGTTTTGACACATATATAATGAATTTGTCCCAGTTATTTATTTCGGTTCAGAATATTTTTTCTTAATTTTTTTTTTTTTTTTTATTTTTATTTTTTTATTTATTATGTTAGTCTTTTGATATTATTATTAAGTTAATATAATAATTTGTTTTTTGAAAATATATTGAACGGTTCTGTTGTTTTACCTTACAACGTGTCCCATTTACTTCTTTCACGCACCTTTTACTGACTGAGTAACGGGTATAAAGTAGAGACGCGGCTCACAACTTTCCCCCTCGATAATATCTAATTTAGCTTAGAAATATTCATTGGAATGCAGTTAACATCTGCTCCGGTATAAATATTACACGTAGAATTTTTATCTTTGATTGTGAATGTTTTCATCCATTTTCCGGTGTTTGATGCACATTTACTTATCCTACTAGCAAAATTGGTCTTTTTTTTCGTACAAAGATACTTATACAATTTATATAACCAGACTCACTCCAGTCGCCTGTTGCTGATGACATCCTGCTAGCCACATCTTGGTTGTCGATCGAGTCCATCTTTTTGTAGTCGAGCTTCTTCTTTGGTTTCTTGCAGAGTATGGAAATATGCCCAAGCTTCTCACATGAATAGCATTTAATTCCGCGAGCCCTGCATTCTTTTAGGTGGTCTAGTCCAAACGCAGCTCCTCAATGGTAGCAACGACGAGTTTCTGGATAATATTTTCCTGAGGCCTCCTTTTCAGCATTGACATTCATCACAACTCCGACAGTCTCCTGCAAAATGGCTTTGTTGTTGGTGGCTGCTTCGAACGCCTTGCACTCATTAACAAGGTCCACAGTTGTCTTGTTCTTTCTTTCCAATAACTTAAGTTGTAGTTTCTAATCATTGATGCCAATGATGATCCGGTCGAAAAGCATTAGATTTTCGTATGACTTGACACACTCTCATTTAAACTCGCAATGCTGAGTTTGCTTTTTGATTTTTGTTTCAAAGTCTGCAAACGTTTGTCCATCCCTTTGAACAATGTTCTTAAGCTTGAACGACTCCAGAGTCAGGTTTTTAAGTGGAATGCAATAGTTATCAAATGCTTGGAGGACCGCATCCAGTGCACTGGATGTATATGTACGAACGACCTGAGCATTTGATGTAGATGTTGCTTGCACATGTTCTCCTGTCATGGTAGTTGACGATGACGCCTGCGGCACATATGATTGAACTGCCATTCCAACCATCTCGTTTGCAGATCCATTATTTGGAAATAAAGTGTTTTAAATTTCGATTGCTTTGTAACAGATAACGAAGCAGGGGCTAGTAACTGAAACGGTAGTCGAGCAGATGGTGGGGATGTCGGGTAATAGGGTTGGGTTAGGGTTAGATCGTGTCAAGAGCTCGTACATTCAAACAACAAAGACAAATAAGATTCGCGTTTGGGTCGAGATTCAGACAGAAGAAATAAGAAAGATTAAACAGCCGAGTGAAGTCGAACGGGAGTTGCTTGCGGTGTTATTGCAACTCGATATGCCCACCCTTTCTTGATCACACCGATCCAAATAAGCCGAGAAATTGGTAGCGATCCACAGAAAAATGTTATACTTCCGCTAAGTTATTTCATCTCGGCGCCACATGATCCTTAATTAAGCAATTAACTAGAATTCATTATAATCGGTTTATTCATTAAAAAGTCCTTAAAGCTCTCATGGCTGCTAAACGTTCTTATATATATATATAGGGCTCTAAAATAATAGTGAATAATAATAATAATAATAAGAAGGCTGAAATTAATATTGACAAAAATATTATACAAATATGAGTATTAAAGTCTTAAATAGGGCACGTTCGGTTCGCCCTAAGCGCCAAATTTTAAGGGCCGCCAAATTGCAGGGACCGTAACGATTATAATTTTTATGCAAAATAAGAATTATTTTTTAATTTTAAAAAAAAAATTGTTTTTAATTATTACAATTAATTTATATAATAAAAATAAAAAATAAATATTATAACTAATTTTAAAAAATAAAAATCAATTCATAACTTTTATTTTCAATTTTTATAATAAAAATTGAAAATAAAAATTGAATTGAAATATCCTTTGAACCGAAGGAGACAGATCATATAAAGACCCATATATATGATCTACTCATTAATACCTTTCAGTTGATATATAACATGTATGTACATATACATGTACATATGTACATATGCGTGTACATTTGTATGTACATATGCATGTACATTTGTATGTACATATGTATATACATTTGTATGCACATATGTATGTACATTAGTATGCACATATGTATGTACATATGCATGTACATATGTATGTACATATGCATGTACATATGTATGTACATATGCATGTACATATGGGTCTATATATGATCTGTCTCCTTCGGTTCAAAGGATATTTCAAATCAATTTTTATTTTCAATTTTTAAAATAAAAATTGAAAAATAATTTTTATTTTCAATTTGTATTATAAAAACTGAAAATAAGAGTTATGAATTGATTTTTATTTTTTTAAATTAATTATAATACTTAATTTTTATTTTTATTATATAAATTAATTTTAATAATTAGAAAATAATTTTAAACAAAAACATGGCAAATAAAAGTTTATCCTGTTTTTGAATTTTCCGTGCGAAAATAACATATGTCCATTTTCCCCTTCCTTTTGGGAGGCTTTTTTGTGCCTCAATTTTTTTGAACCCATAACTCTTATTTACGGTCCCTGCTTTTTATACCCGGTACTCGAAGAGTGTAGGGGTATATTAGATTTGTGCAAAAAATGGTTGTGTGTAACACCCAGAAGGAAGCGTTTCCGACCCCATAAATTATATATATTCTTGATCAGCATCAATAGCCGAGTCGATATAGTTATGTCTGTCTGTCCGTCCGTCTTCATTAGCGCCTATAGCTCAAAGACTATAAAAGCTAGAGGAACACAATTTTGTATCCAGACTCCTGTCCTATCGCACTGCTACAAGTGTATTTCGAAATTTCGCCCCGCCCCCTTCCGCCCACTCCAAGGACAAAAATCTGTGGCATGCACAATTTGAAAGATACGAGAAAACTAAAAGAGCAGAATCGTAGACAATGACCATATCTATCTGAGTGTTGAATCTGGATCAGATCGGATCATAAATATCGTTCCCTCTCGCTCTCTCTCACACACCGGGTTGGGTGCTGTGCCCATTCGTCCAGATGAGCGCCTAGATCTCAGAGACTATAAGAGCTAGAGCAAACAATCTCTCTATCCATACCCAGAAACTCTTCGAAAAAAGCTCCGCTCTGGTCACCCACCATTGGTTCACAACCGGGACAAAAGACGAATAAAAAATGTAGCGGTCAATGCAAATATCAGCGCATCCCAAATACGGAGCAAATTGTCTCTGCCGATATTCACGTGACCAGAAATTTTCACGGAGGGTCTCTCATGATATGGGCTGGGTTCGGCTTTAATGGAAAACTCCCATGTGTTTTACAACCTATAAAATTAATGCACAAAATTATGTTGAGCTATTGGAGACTGTGTTAGTGCAATTTGGGGAGGATAATTTCGGTGATACCTGGATATTCCAGCAGGATAATGCACCCATCCATACCGCAAAGCTCACTAATGCTTATTTTAAGGATTCCCAAAATCCTCTTTTAGATTGGCTAACACGCAGCCCGGACCTAAACCCGATTGAAAATCTTTGGGATATCTTGTCTCAACGGGTTTATTTCAACGGGAAGCAGTTTTCAACTTTAAAATAATTAAAATAAGCCATTATTCAAGAATGGGAGAAAGTGGATATCCAAGTGCTCCAAAACTTGGTCAATTCAATGCCAGGACGGATAGTGAAGGTGTTAAACAAAAAAGGATGTTCTATTTAAGTTATTTTTATGGTTTAAAAATTTTTTTTTTCCTTGTGTAAGTTTTGACACATATATAATGAATTTGTCCCAGTTATTTATTTCGGTTCAGAATATTTTTTCTTAATTTTTTTTTTTTTTTTTTATTTTTATTTTTTTATTTATTATGTTAGTCTTTTGATATTATTATTAAGTTAATATAATAATTTGTTTTTTGAAAATATATTGAACGGTTCTGTTGTTTTACCTTACAACGTGTCCCATTTACTTCTTTCACGCACCTTTTACTGACTGAGTAACGGGTATAAAGTAGAGACGCGGCTCACAACTTTCCCCCTCGATAATATCTAATTTAGCTTAGAAATATTCATTGGAATGCAGTTAACATCTGCTCCGGTATAAATATTACACGTAGAATTTTTATCTTTGATTGTGAATGTTTTCATCCATTTTCCGGTGTTTGATGCACATTTACTTATCCTACTAGCAAAATTGGTCTTTTTTTTCGTACAAAGATACTTATACAATTTATATAACCAGACTCACTCCAGTCGCCTGTTGCTGATGACATCCTGCTAGCCACATCTTGGTTGTCGATCGAGTCCATCTTTTTGTAGTCGAGCTTCTTCTTTGGTTTCTTGCAGAGTATGGAAATATGCCCAAGCTTCTCACATGAATAGCATTTAATTCCGCGAGCCCTGCATTCTTTTAGGTGGTCTAGTCCAAACGCAGCTCCTCAATGGTAGCAACGACGAGTTTCTGGATAATATTTTCCTGAGGCCTCCTTTTCAGCATTGACATTCATCACAACTCCGACAGTCTCCTGCAAAATGGCTTTGTTGTTGGTGGCTGCTTCGAACGCCTTGCACTCATTAACAAGGTCCACAGTTGTCTTGTTCTTTCTTTCCAATAACTTAAGTTGTAGTTTCTAATCATTGATGCCAATGATGATCCGGTCGAAAAGCATTAGATTTTCGTATGACTTGACACACTCTCATTTAAACTCGCAATGCTGAGTTTGCTTTTTGATTTTTGTTTCAAAGTCTGCAAACGTTTGTCCATCCCTTTGAACAATGTTCTTAAGCTTGAACGACTCCAGAGTCAGGTTTTTAAGTGGAATGCAATAGTTATCAAATGCTTGGAGGACCGCATCCAGTGCACTGGATGTATATGTACGAACGACCTGAGCATTTGATGTAGATGTTGCTTGCACATGTTCTCCTGTCATGGTAGTTGACGATGACGCCTGCGGCACATATGATTGAACTGCCATTCCAACCATCTCGTTTGCAGATCCATTATTTGGAAATAAAGTGTTTTAAATTTCGATTGCTTTGTAACAGATAACGAAGCAGGGGCTAGTAACTGAAACGGTAGTCGAGCAGATGGTGGGGATGTCGGGTAATAGGGTTGGGTTAGGGTTAGATCGTGTCAAGAGCTCGTACATTCAAACAACAAAGACAAATAAGATTCGCGTTTGGGTCGAGATTCAGACAGAAGAAATAAGAAAGATTAAACAGCCGAGTGAAGTCGAACGGGAGTTGCTTGCGGTGTTATTGCAACTCGATATGCCCACCCTTTCTTGATCACACCGATCCAAATAAGCCGAGAAATTGGTAGCGATCCACAGAAAAATGTTATACTTCCGCTAAGTTATTTCATCTCGGCGCCACATGATCCTTAATTAAGCAATTAACTAGAATTCATTATAATCGGTTTATTCATTAAAAAGTCCTTAAAGCTCTCATGGCTGCTAAACGTTCTTATATATATATATAGGGCTCTAAAATAATAGTGAATAATAATAATAATAATAAGAAGGCTGAAATTAATATTGACAAAAATATTATACAAATATGAGTATTAAAGTCTTAAATAGGGCACGTTCGGTTCGCCCTAAGCGCCAAATTTTAAGGGCCGCCAAATTGCAGGGACCGTAACGATTATAATTTTTATGCAAAATAAGAATTATTTTTTAATTTTAAAAAAAAAATTGTTTTTAATTATTACAATTAATTTATATAATAAAAATAAAAAATAAATATTATAACTAATTTTAAAAAATAAAAATCAATTCATAACTTTTATTTTCAATTTTTATAATAAAAATTGAAAATAAAAATTGAATTGAAATATCCTTTGAACCGAAGGAGACAGATCATATAAAGACCCATATATATGATCTACTCATTAATACCTTTCAGTTGATATATAACATGTATGTACATATACATGTACATATGTACATATGCGTGTACATTTGTATGTACATATGCATGTACATTTGTATGTACATATGTATATACATTTGTATGCACATATGTATGTACATTAGTATGCACATATGTATGTACATATGCATGTACATATGTATGTACATATGCATGTACATATGTATGTACATATGCATGTACATATGGGTCTATATATGATCTGTCTCCTTCGGTTCAAAGGATATTTCAAATCAATTTTTATTTTCAATTTTTAAAATAAAAATTGAAAAATAATTTTTATTTTCAATTTGTATTATAAAAACTGAAAATAAGAGTTATGAATTGATTTTTATTTTTTTAAATTAATTATAATACTTAATTTTTATTTTTATTATATAAATTAATTTTAATAATTAGAAAATAATTTTAAACAAAAACATGGCAAATAAAAGTTTATCCTGTTTTTGAATTTTCCGTGCGAAAATAACATATGTCCATTTTCCCCTTCCTTTTGGGAGGCTTTTTTGTGCCTCAATTTTTTTGAACCCATAACTCTTATTTACGGTCCCTGCTTTTTATACCCGGTACTCGAAGAGTGTAGGGGTATATTAGATTTGTGCAAAAAATGGTTGTGTGTAACACCCAGAAGGAAGCGTTTCCGACCCCATAAATTATATATATTCTTGATCAGCATCAATAGCCGAGTCGATATAGTTATGTCTGTCTGTCCGTCCGTCTTCATTAGCGCCTATAGCTCAAAGACTATAAAAGCTAGAGGAACACAATTTTGTATCCAGACTCCTGTCCTATCGCACTGCTACAAGTGTATTTCGAAATTTCGCCCCGCCCCCTTCCGCCCACTCCAAGGACAAAAATCTGTGGCATGCACAATTTGAAAGATACGAGAAAACTAAAAGAGCAGAATCGTAGACAATGACCATATCTATCTGAGTGTTGAATCTGGATCAGATCGGATCATAAATATCGTTCCCTCTCGCTCTCTCTCACACACCGGGTTGGGTGCTGTGCCCATTCGTCCAGATGAGCGCCTAGATCTCAGAGACTATAAGAGCTAGAGCAAACAATCTCTCTATCCATACTCCTGTGATATCACTTCAGTACAATTGTATTTCAAAATTTTTCCACGCCCCCTTCCGCCCTCACAAAGGACGAAAATCCATAATTTTTAAGAAAAGAGAAAACCAAAAACGCAGAATCATAGAAAACGACCATATCTATCAGAGTATTGAATCTGGATCAGATCGGATCATTAGTATAGCCAGAAGGAACAAAGGAAATTTCAGTGGCCACGCAACGCCTTCCAAGCGCGTAGTAAACACAAGTCGTAGTAAAGACGTATGTAAGTAAATATGGGAATTTAGAGAAGACAGATGTAAAAAATAAATGCAAACATAAATGGAAAGGGTTCGACTTAATTTTTTTTTTTTCTTTTTTGTCTAAAATTCAATTTGTCCCTTTTGCGAACATGTAATAAATTACATATGTATGTATATCGTAAGCTCTCATACTTGTATACTGGCTGAGTACCGGGTATAAAGTAGAGCTGCGGCCGTAGACGCGGCTCACAACAGTCCCCCTCGTTTTTGGCCTAAATCGAAAGAATGGACATTTTTCTTAATTTTTATGCATTTGGATTTAAACATTTTCGATTTCGACAACAAATAATGGAGGTATTTCGAAAGTGCTTGTTTTTCGAGTTTTGAAAAATGTTGGGGTGAAGCGATTTTCCAAAAGAACCTTCCGTTTTCATGTATGTATGTATAAATATAAACATAAATCGGTTTAATGGACTCGGGCAGGCTCCTTATTCAGCAAGAAACTAAAATACTGAATAAAAGTCATCAAATCCAATATCAAATTCTTTTATTTACGGCACAAAAGTGAATGAGAAAATATTATGAAAAATTAGTGAAAATACGACTGAAAGTGCATTCATCGCTAAAGTCGAGATCAGAGTCGCAGTTTAGTAAGCACGGTTACCCATCTCCACGCATTTCATTGGATATGGCCGTTCGCATTTGTTCAATGAATAGAATTTTTCGAATTCAATTTTTTTTGGCATCAATTCTGAACACAACAAGCAGAAATTCCGGTCTTCTTTTTCGGCAGAATGACGAATAGTGTTGGAATAGTATTTCCAGCTGCGCTAACTGCAACTGCCATAGTCACATTGGTTCCTCTATCCATTGAGTAGAGCTGGCCTACAAGGGCGCCCTGTTCGGCAACGACACTAAATACGCATTAAAACGGAGTTTGTGAGGTGAACCGCTTCACCCCACTTCTAGTGAACCGGTTCACCCCACTTCAAGTGAACCGATTCACCCCACAATGGGCATTTTGAAAAAACGGCTGCCATGACATGAACACTCGATAGATATTTCAAAAAAACTTCATATATTTGAAGAACAACATTAAACCAACACGACTGATATTTTTACCTTGAATTTGTGTTGAGTAGATCGCATAAAACACAACAAATTCGTTGCATCAAAAAAACTTTTGGAAACAAATTTTCACCACGGTTTTCGAAAAGCAACACAATGTATTTTTGAAAACTTCGAAGTATCACGAAAAACATTGCGGCAATGAAAGCAGCACGTAACGGAATGAGACTTGGGTATATGTAAGCGCACTGTCAAAATTTCATGGGTTAACCACTTCACCCCACCGAACCACTTCACCCCACCTGACTCTACTTGTCGTTCACTGTAATTTACCAAAGTCATGTTATCAAATACCTAATTGAATATTGTTATGTACTACATTCGTTGTATAATATATCTTTTGGTTTCGTTGGTATTCTTTTGACGTTCTGCTTATCGATTTTCAGACTATGTCTTTATCGTTCTCCATAACTACACTTATTTTTCATAATTACACCGCCACTGAAACAATATAGATTAATTATACCCGGTTCTCGAAGAGTATAGGGGTATATTAGATTTGTGGAGATAACGGTTGTGTGTAACACCCAGAAGGAAGTGTTTCCGACCCCATAAAGTATATATATTCTTGATCAGCATCAATAGCCGAGTCGATATAGCTATGTCTGTCTGTCCGTTCGTCTGTCCGTCTTCATTAGCGCCTACAGCTCAGAGACTATAAAAGCTAGAGCAACACAATTTTGTATCCAGACTCCTGTCCTATCACACTGTTACAAGTGTATTTCAAAATTTCTGGATCAGATCAGATCATAAATATAGCCACAATGAAGAAAACCATTTCGAAATGCATCGTTCCCTCTCGCTCTCTCTCCCACCCCTGGTGGGCGCTATGCCTGATCGTATTTTTTAACGCCTAGATCTCAGAGACTATAAAAGCTAGATCAACCAAAATTTCTATCCAAGCTCCTGTGACATCAAACCGAGAAGAGTTTTTTTTCAAAATTTGGCCACGCCCCCTTCCGCCCCCACAAAGGACGAAAATCCATAATATTTAAGATATGAGAAAACCAAAAACGCAGAATCATGGATAATAACCATATGTACCAGACTGCCGCATCTGGATCAGGTCGGATCATTATTATAGCCAGAAAGAATAAATGAAATATCAGTGGCAACGCAACGCCTTCCAAGCTCTTTCTCATTCCCTCTCTCTCTCGCACACAGCCGTGTATGTATATGTAGGAAATAGATTTAGACACGTAGAAAAGACAGATATAAAAAACGTATGTAAAAAAAAATGGAAACATCTAGATAATATATAAAAATCTCCGAAAAGGTTCGACTTAACTTTCTGTTTCTTTTTTGGCTAAAGTTTGCCGCGGCTCACAGCGTTCTAAGCGCGCGATCACACACAATATAGCAAAACGCCTATGCGTGTTTATCCATTGTGTGGCAAAACAAAAAGCTATTCGGCTCGAACAAGACTCCTGTGTTCATCGCGGTAAACCTATTAGGACAAATCGGTGGCCCACACACCCCGAGAGGCCCGTTCAAAGGATACCTGCGCATTGGAATGAGTCGCGGAGCCTTAGTAGGATTCTAAGAATACCAAAAGGGAAGATGTCCGGACCATCAGCCACAGTAGCCAAAGTTCAAATTAAAGAACATAGAAAGATTCTAAAATTGAATTAACTAAAAAGAAAAAGTGACAAAATTGCCCAGCGCTTCACAACCACACCGAAACACATAACTCTAAAACCTAAAGCCACAATTTAAATAAAGGAAAAACAAAAAATTAGCCACAAAAACAAAATAACACTTACCGTGAGGCAACATTGTCCAATTAATGAATGCAAATATTTTCGTTATTGCGATGCCAGATAATTGAACCGCATTGATAAAGTTGTCATATAATACTACTAATTCCTATTCTCATTTTATATTTTTATTTTTTGTGAAATTTATTTACACTAATAAGACCACCCGTACTTAATTTAGAAGAACAAGACCGAGAAATCTACCGACAAAAAAGACTACAACAACGACCAGTACATAGAAACATGGCAAACAACCAAGAATTTGTAGCTACCATAGTAAAGTGCCTTCGCGAATTTTCGGGTGATCCTTCTCAATTTAATTCTTGGAAAAAGGGAGTGGATGGGATATTAGGAAACTATTCGATTCTACAAGGTACTCCAAAATATTTCGGCATTTTACATACCGTAAGGTATGGTCATCCTCCACTGCACCGCCAACAAAGCGCACACGCAATAATGCTGGAACAGCGAGTGAGCGCCTCTCCGACGCCCCTTCGCCACAACTACTGGACTTGTTGAAGGTTCGCTTCCAAGAGCAGACCAACATGATTGTGTCCAATCTCCAGGAAGCAGAGAAGCGCATTCTCAGCAGCCTCATGGAGCGCCTGGACTCGATCGCTGGTGAGGTCAGGCAGATGGGTGCCCGTGTCATGGCGTTGGAGAGTGAGGTGGTCGACCTTCGCTCTCAGAGAGACCAACTGGGTGAGCGAGTCGAGCGGCTGGACCGGGAGGTGACGGATTTGCGCGCACTGAGTAGGAAAGTGGGAGGCATCGAGAAGCAATTGGTGGCCGACCACATTGCAACCAGCGCGTGTGATCTGCGCATCCACGGTGTCCCTTTTGTGGAGGGAGAGGATGCCAGAGCGCTCTACAACAAGCTCTGCCTTGACCTGCAGCTGACCCCACCACCTAGAGTCCGTGATGTATTCCGAGCCAGACAAACACAGAATACTGATTTCGATCCCGTTATAATTGTTAAAGTGGAAAACGTCCGCGAGAAGGCGCGAGAATAAGAGACAACTGAGCTTACAGATCTTGGGGTTCCACTCGGAAGCTGTTGTCTATGTAAATGAGCAGCTTTCAAGAGAGCACTACCAAATATTTAAAAAGGCTATACGAATGAGGAAGCATAAAATACTATAAGCTCTCTTCACTCGGCGCGGCCTCGTGCACGTACATACGTAGTAACACGAGAGAGGGCGTTCAATGCGTTGAGCGCATGGATGAGCTTTTGTCGCTCGCACCAGATAGCGAGCCTCTCCTCCTCTCTACAACTGCCTCCCCCACTGACGCCTCGGCTGGATAGGATGACGCAGCAGGGGTCTCAAATAGCTTTCGCTCTTAAGCACCTATGTACAACTCAGTTATTTTTTATAGTTAGGCCTTTAGTATTAATATTCAATTATCACAGCTTTTATTATCAACTAATTAATTATCTTCTATGTATTGAGTTTGCGCACCTAATATGTTCACTTTCTATCAATGAACGGTAAGATAGGTAGTTCCATGGCCGGTATCATGATTACAATTATTAGCAACCATCGAAAGGGTCTCAAAGTCGTTCATATAAATGCACAAAGCTTGCTAAGGAAGATCGATGAGTTTAGATTACTCTTTACCCAGTCGAATGTAGATGTTAAATGTGTGTCTGAGACGTTGTTTGTACCTGAGTTATGTGACGTGTCAATTGTGTGTGACGGCTATGTTGTCTTTCGTTCGGATCGTATTGGACATGCAGGTGGTGTTGCTATATATGTTAATTCTAGATTAAAATGTAATGTTATATGTAAAAAACCGAATGAATGTTCCATCGAATAAATCTCAAGTAAATGAGTAAGAAAATTTTACTTGGCTGTATATACCGACACCATCGTACGATAGACTATCAGCCGCTATTAAATATTATCTCAGA
Source organism: Drosophila helvetica (assembly GCA_963969585.1). Lineage (NCBI taxonomy): Eukaryota > Metazoa > Arthropoda > Insecta > Diptera > Drosophilidae > Drosophila > Drosophila helvetica. The sequence continues at coordinate 23,550,195 of OZ018401.1, read as the reverse complement.
CATTTCAGTGTCATACACAGTCATTATTCTGTCTGGCGATCTCAATAGCAATCTCTTGTTGGAGAGTCATCTCTTAGATTGTCTTGCTTCCTTGGGGTTGCTTGCCGTAAATGTAACCATGCCTACTCACTTCAGCAGTACCTGTGATACACTTCTTGACATCTTTTTCACCAATTTCCCTAGTAAGACTCTTCTTTATGACCAGGTTTCAGTACCAGCTTTTTCTAAACATGACCTTATCTTTCTGACATATGACTTGACCTTGGGCTATAAAACTAATTCATTTACGTATAGAGACTATAAAAAAATAGACTATAATGAACTCCCCATGTTGGTTGTCAATTGAGTGTTCTAAACAGCCATATTCTATACCTCTTCAACAAGTTTGTACCACTTAAAACCAAGATTATGAAACTAAGACAGAATGCTTGGTTCACCAGTGAGATTAAAAGACTAAGTCATCAGCGAGATATTACATTTCATAAATGAAAGCGAAACAAAACGGGCGACTTTCGTTTAAGGTACAAAGAGTTAAGACCAGCCGTTAAAAAAGGAATAAGATCTGCTAAGTGTGAATATTATAAATATAAGTTTCAAAGTTTTTCTACCATTAAGCAAAGATGGAGTGAGATGAACAGTTTAGGTATAGGAAAATGCAAACAGAAGACTGATCTTAATTTAATTGTCGAAGATCTCAACAAAATAGTTTTCGATAATTGAAATAGCTGAAGCAACTAGTAAAACGTACCTGAATAACAATCCCACTCTGTGATAATAGTTTTTGCTTTGTATGTGTCAATCAGTGTGACGTCCTTGCGTGTATTCTTGAGGTGAATTCTAACGCAGAAGGCCTCGATAACATTAGCCCATTTTACATACCAAAATGTGATCCCACGTCACCTATATTCTGAACACGGCCATAACTACGTCCATGTTCACGACTGTATGGAAAAATGCGAAAATTTTGCCGATCCCAAAATCTAACAATGACTTTGAACCCATTTCGATACTTTCCTTTTTTTTCAAAAGTACTACATAGTCTCATGTCCTTACAAATTGAAAACTTGTTGATTAAAAACTCGTTATTAAGCCAAAAGCAGTCGGGTTTTCGTAAAAAATGAAGTTGAGTGAGTGCTATGTATAACGGATAATGAAAAGGATATTCGGCAGCAACACGACAAGAACTGGGTTACGTTTTTAATACTTCTCGACCACAGTATGGCATTCGAATCAGTGAATCATAACAGTCTATGCACAAAACTGACGAATTTATTAAACTTTTCTGGGACTGCAGTCAATTTTATTAAATCTTATCTTTCAAATAGATTGCAGGCAGTAGCATCTGGTACGTGTGTTTCCACTTTTAGTGAACTTACACGGGGACTTACTCAGGAATCAGTATTATGCCCTTTACTGTTTTCCATATATGTTAATGATCTACCTAGTGTCTTGTCAGAATGTGAAGTACACTTAAATGCCGATGACGTTCAAATCTATGTTAGTAGTCCCGTTAAAGAGATAAATGTTTTTGTTAATTAATGTAACAGAATGCTCTCCATAATTGAGAAACGGGCAAAAGAGAATGGCTTAGGAATAAATCCAAAAAATCGAAATGCATGGTAATTGCTAAAAATGTGATTGATACTGACAATCTTAGCTACATATACATTGACAATACACCTATTTGATATGAAGACCATTCAGTTAATCTGGAGATAACCTTCAGTAGGACACTGTCATGGAGTAAACACATCTCCATCTCCTTTATGGTGTATAAATATTTGGTCATTGTGACGCAAGTGACATGCGTACCCTAGTAGAAGCCTTTAATACAATAGTCCGATATGTGTTTAATTTAAGACGTTTTGACCATGTATCACACAAGTGTGATAAAATACTTGACCTTAACTTGACCACCTGGATAGATTTTAGAACTTTAGTGTACTTTCATAAAATTGTGATGACCAAAGAACCAATTTACCTGTACCGCAAACTTATCCCTGCTACATCACAACGAACAAACAATTATCTATGCCCTCGAATTCAAACCCTTTGTTCGAAGTGGTAGTTCTACTTCAATGCTATCCGCCTATGGAACAATCTTCCCCATTACCTTTAATCAATTAGAAGCGCAACCCAAATTCAAAATAATATTAAAACATATTTAAGAAATAAGTAAAAGTTAAAAAAAAAAAAAAATGAAAAAAAAAAATAAATAAAAAAGGGTTTATAAAAAAAACCTTATTTATAAGTACTTATGTCAAAATGTTAATATATAAGTATTACTTTTAAGAAGATACTCCTCCAAACGATATATACAACCTAAGTGATTACCGCAATAAAAATAAGTTAATACTTATAGCGTTAGGATATAGCATGAAATAAATATAAAAAAAAGGAATAAAATAACTGGCAATGCCGGAATAGCCCTAGAATCATACAATGTTCCGTTGGATTGGAGTGCCATGGAGTGCACTATGCAGATAAACGCGATTTAGCACCCTAGAATATCAAATGACAACAATAGTGCAGAACAGTAACCAATCAGTAGAGGAATTCCATCAAGTAGCTTAGAAACATTTGTCATTGTTTCTAAATAAAATCCGGTGCATGGAATTGCCCCGAGAATCAGAACAATGGATGACTAAACTCAACAGAGATAATGCTTTGGAAACTTTTGTCCGAGGTCTTAGAGGCGACCTCCCACGTCTACTCGGTATGAACGAACCAGCTGACCTGCCCCAAGCCGTGCACTTGTGCCTTAAAATTAAAACCAAATTTTCTGATCTAGCCATGCAACCACCAGGGCACGGCCTATCGGTTTTCGACAATCAGGACAAAAACCAATGCCAATGCCCATGCCCAGACAATCGATACAAAAAAATACAGGTCATCGCCAACAACCACAATGGGGACAGCACTTCAATAGGAATACACAGAACTACCAATATTCACAAGAACAAAACTTTCAACAAATATCAGCATCAACCAATTGCACCACCTCGCCCTTCGATTCCAAAGCCGCTGCCACGACCAGAACCCATGGACGTGGATCCCAGCATTATAACGAGACAGATTAACTACATGAACCGAATAAACTGCGAGATTGGCAAACGACCCCCAGGTAATATACCACCACCGGACACAAGAAAAAAAAATTTTAATATTGAGAGTAATGAAAACGAAAACAACGTTCATGACAAACTAAAACGGACTATGAACAAACAGTGAACAACTACGAAGCGACTAACTACCTCGAAGAGACACCAGAAGAATATCTGGAACATTACGATGAAAACACTACTGCAATTATATCAAACCAGAAGGAGGGGGACTGTTGTGAGCCGCGTCTACGGCCGCGGCTCTACTTTATACCCGGTACTCAGTCAGTATATATGTATGTGAGCTTGTTGTAATTTATTATATGTTCGCAAAAGGGACAAATTTAATTTTAGCCAAAAAAGAAAAAAAAATTAAGTCGAATCTTTTCGGAGATTTTTATCTATTAGATCAGGGGTGCGCAGTGCCTATGCTCACGATGCACATTTGTTTTTGTTTTGCACATAGCATATGGGAAGTGTGTGAGCTTACTCACTGGTAAGGTTATTTTGCACATTGCAAATTACACAAACAATTTTTCACTTATCGCTTTGCATCAACTTTCGTTGCTGGCAAAGCCACAGCAATTTTATTGCTTCGTTTTTCCGTCCCTATCCCGAATACATTTTGTTGTTGTCTCTTCGTTTGCTGTACACTGAAAAACGAAAAAGTTCACTTCGTTGTAAACCATGAGACGCAGTTGTTTATTTTTTGAAGAAACATGTTCCTATTTTTTTTCTGTGTACACATTGAAATAACAAACGAGGGGGAACGTTGTGAGCCGCGTCTACGCCGCGGCTCTACTTTATACCCGGTACTCAGTCAGTATATATGTATGTGAGCTTGTAATAAATTACATTATTAAATGTTCGCAAAAGGGATAAATTTAGTTTTAGCCAAAAAAGACAAAAAAAAATTAAGTCAACCTTTTCGGAGATTTTTCTATATTAGATGTTTCCATATTTGTTTACATACTTTTTTTAAATCTGCCTTTTCTACATGTCTTTATCTACTTCCTACATATACATACACGGCTGTGTGCGAGAGAGAGAGGGAATAAGTCTGCGCTTGGGAGGCCACTGAAATTTCATTTGTTCCTTCTGACTATATTTATGATCCGATCTAATCCAAATTCAATAATCAAATAGATATAGTCATTTTCTATGATTCTGCGTTTTTGGTTTTCCCGTATCTTCAAAACTGTAGATTTTCATCTTTTGTGGGGGCGGAAGGGGGCGTGGCCAAATTTTAAAACAAACTCGTCTCGGTTTGATATCACAGGAGCTTGGATAGAAAGTTTGGTGGTTCTAGCTCTTATAGTCTCTGAGAACTAGGCGTCAAAAAATTCGATCAGGCATAGCGCCTACCCCTGTGTGTGAGAGAGAGCGAGAGGGAACGATGCATTTCGAAATGGTTTTCTTCATTGTAGCTATATTTATCATCTGATCTGATCCAGATTCAACAATCTGATAGATATGCTCATTCTCTATGATTCTGCTTTTTTGGTTTTCCCGTATCTTTAAAATTGTGCATGCCACCGATTTTCGTTCTTGGAGTGGGCGGGGCGAAATTTTGAAATACACTTGTAGCAGTGCGATAGGACAGGAGTCTGGATACAAAATTGTGTTCCTCTAGCTTTTATGGTCTTTGAGCTATAGGCGCTAATGAAGACGGACAGACGGACAGACGAACGGACGGACAGACGGACGGACAGACGGACGGACAGACAGACATAGCTTTATCGACTCGGCTATTGATGCTGATCAAGAATATATATACTTTATGGGGTCGGAAACGCTTCCTTCTGGGTGTTACACACATTAATTTTTTGCACAAATCTAATATACCCTTTTACTCTTCGAGTACCGGGTATAAAAAGTGATCGTTACATGTGTGAGTGCGAATTCCTTTATTTGTATATGTGCGTGCACATCCATAAGACAGCTTTGCGCATCCCTGTATTAGATGTTTCAATATTTGTTTACATAAATGTTTTACATCTGCCTTTTCTACATGTCTTTATCTACTTTCTACATATACATACACGGCTGTGTGCGAGAGAGAGAGGGAATGAGTCTGCGCTTGGAAGGCCACTGAATTTTCATTTGTTCCTTCTGGCTATACTAATGATCCGATCTGATCCAGATTCAACATTCTGATAGATATGGTCATTTTCTATGATTCTGCCTTTTTGGTTTTCTCGTATCTTAAAAATTGTGGATTTTCGTCCTTTGTGGGGGCGGAAGGGGGCGTGGCAAAATTTTGAAACAAACTCGTCTCGGTTTGATATCACAGGAGCTTGCATAGAAAGATTGGTTGATCTAGCTCTTATAGTCTCTGAGAACTAGGCGTCAAAAAATTCGATCAGGCATAGCGCCCACCCCGGTGTGTGAGAGAGAGCGAGAGGGAACGATGCATTTCGAAATGGTTTTCTTCATTGTGGCTATATTTATCATCTGATCTGATCCAGATTCAACAATCTGATAGATATGCTCATTCTCTATGATTCTGCTTTTTTAGTTTTCTCGTATCTTTAAAATTGTTCATGCCACAGATTTTCGTTCTTTGAGTGGCAGGAAGGGGACGGGGCGAAATTTTGACATACACTTGTAACAGTGTGATAGGACAGGAGTCTGGATGCAAAATAAGGTTTCTCTAGCTTTTACAGTCTCTGATCTATAGGCGCTTATGCAGACGGACAGACGGACGGAGAGACAGACATAGCTATATCGACTCGGCTATTGATGCTGATCAAGAATATATATACTTTATGGGGTCGGAAACGCTTCCTTCTGGGTGTTACACACATCCATTTTTTCAACAAATCTAATATACCCCTTTACTCTTCGAGTACCGGGTATAATTACGCACCATAAAATAGCGAACTTATTCAGCATGCCCAATGTTCCAATTAAATTCTTCTTACTCCCTAAACTGAAATCATTTGATGCCATTTTAGGCAATGACAGCCTAAAAGAATTAAAAGCCTTTATTTACACCGACAAAAATTGTATGCTGATTAAAAACAAAGTAACCATTCCCATAAAAGAGAAACGAATGGAAGCAGTAAACAATATAGCCCGGCATACTCAACAATGTAACTGTTGCCAACAAATACCCAATTCCCGAGATAAATGAAGTACTCGCCCCATTTGACAATAACAAGATTTTCTCTGTACTCGACCTCAAAAGCGGACTTCACCAAATAAAGTTAAAAAGCTCCGACATTGAGAAAACTGCATTCTCGATTAATAACGCAAAATACGAATTCACGCGTTTACCGTTTGGGCCACCTTCCAACGCACCTTAGATGACATCCTTCGCGAGCACATAGGCAAGACCTGTTACATCCAAATAGATGATATCATAATTTTTAGTAAAAAATAAAAATCGCATTTTAAGTCCATAGAAACCATATTTGACACCTTACTGAAGGCTAGTTTTTCAAATCCAAGGTAGAATTTGTGGCTTCGTCATCGCCGACAAAGAAGTAGAAACTAACCCAAAAAATTTTTTAATAATAGCCAAATATCCGCAGCCAAAAACAGTACGAGAGCTGTGAGCTTTTCTATTCCTCTCAGGTTACTACAGAAGATTTATTAGAGACTACGCAAAACTTTCCAAACCCTTAACCACTATGTTAAGAGGCGTAGACGGACACGTCAGTAAAAAAACTTCTGCAACAAAGCCAGTTATCTTCAACGAGGAGGCAATACAAGCATTCCGTTAATTACATTCCGTAAAAAACTGTCTGATATCTAGCGAAGTAATTCGAAGATATCCCGACTTAAGTAAAGAATTCCATCTCACTACAGACGCATCAAACTTTGCCAACCAATATCTTTCATATCCAGAACACTTTCCAAAGCAAAAGAAAATTAGGCAACTAATAAGAAAGAGATGTTAGCCATAATATGGGCTCTTAAAGCTTTACGAAGTTACTTATACGGCAGAGCCAAAGTACAAATCTTTACTGACCATCTGCCCCTAACTTACTCACTTAGTAGCTGGAACGGTAATCCTAGAATAAAGAGATGGAAAGCACATTTAGAAAAATACGATTACGAATTTTTATACAAACCGGGAAAGGATAACATCGTAGCAGATGCTCTATCTCTATCTAGAAGTACCAATTAACGCATTTAAAAATCAAATATTTATACACAAAGCAGACTCTCCCGAATACAAACTTAGTACATCCTTCCCAACATTCCACAGACACGACATATATCGACAAAAATACCACAGAGACGAACTAAAGACAATTAATTCATAAACATAAACTTTTCGATCATTAACGGAATTTACACAGCAGATGATATAATGGGTCAAATTCAGTTAATTAACCCCGAAAACTTTATTAGTTTCAAAGTCCGATTTACACAAAGAAAGGTACAAGATTTAACAAACGAAGCACGAAAAGAAGAAGAAATTCTTAAAGCACACCATCGAGCTCACCACAATTCTCTAGAAAATAAAGTCCAGTTGTCCGAAAAACTATATTTCCCTCAAATGAAGAGGAAAATATACAGCTTACACTCATAGCAAAAACCAACAGTGAAAGTTTAAGAATGAAATTGTTTTCACTTACATTTTAAAAGTAATATGAAAATATTTGATCTTAATATATTTTATATTTAAATCTAATGTAATATATTTATTTTAAAGTGTTTTATATTCAGTTTAAATATGACCGTATTAAGAAAATGATTTTTTAATACATTTATATTTGAATCAAAATAAATTCTATTAAATTGTACTATGTTTGTGTTTAAAAACCACATATGTAATTTAAATATGAGTGTGCTTGGTTTTACTGCGCTATTGTTCTATCAGTGTAGATAAACAAAGCACGATTTCTAATGAAAAAAAATACGATAGACATCCGCCTAATCCAGAAATCAAAGAAGCACCAATTCAAAAATTATCCACGTCATAGGCTTGAATCAAATAGAGAAGGCATTAAATACACTCCATACAGAGCACGACTTACGATTCAATAGCCTTATCACACCCTAAACTACGAAATAAAACAGAATTACACGACTTTCTATACCATAACTTCTTCTTTTAATAAAAGAACAACCAGAAAAATAAATAGGTTAGGAACCGCTTGGAAATACATAGCAGGTAACCTGGCCTTGACGACTTCAGATATTCCAGCGCCATCCACTTCAAAAAACCCCCAGTGAGCGGGGTTTCTATGGTTTCTGGATCGCCGCTTCTCGACAAGCTATTCTGCTTACATTTTCTCGCCTCATTGCAATGAGCAACGGGCCGTTGCTTCATATTCGACATTATTCGGAACACCAAAAAAATATTTCTTTTTCGCACTGCGCTTTGTGCGATGTTCGCTCGGCTGCTGCTGGATCAGACGACGATGCTCTTGCGCTCTTTCTCGACTGAGTGCGCTTCTGACGTCATCATTACAGCAACGTACGCCAATGCAGTTCTTCGTGTGTTTTGCTTGCGCCGTCGCTGTACTCGATATTTGGGGTGAGTCGGCAGCCCGGCGTTCGCTCTTACATGGAACATTCTCTTTGGTATCAACACCTGGATTGGTATTCCCTACCACCACCCTGACCAATCTACGGGATGAGGATGGTGTGCTGCTGTTGCGGACTGCGACGTGTGGACAGGTTTCACGCAAGAGCCTCGCCCCTCTTGCTGTTTGCGATGTACCTGACACTCCTCTGGATCCTACTTCCATGGCCGCTAACTGGACGACACCGCCACTTCCTGGGACCATGCTGATGAACGGAGCCAAATCGATCCGACTCTTCTTTTAAAATCTGTAGGGTATGCGCTCTAAGGCTCCGGCTGTCTACTTGGCAACCTCTGCGTACGATTTCGACGCAATCATTTTGGTTGAAACCTGGCTCAACGAAAACTTCTTCGACAATGAGTTCTTTGATCCCAACCTTTTCCAAGTGTTTCGTAAGGAGAGAGACTGTGCTAAAACGAAGTGCTGTAGAAAGGGTGGGGTCATTGTGGCCGTGAGATGCACCCTACGTTGTGATCTGATTTGTCTCCTTGATGGCGACTCTATCTTGAATCAGATTGGTGTGTCGGTGGCCGGTCAGTCGGAGAAGTTATTTGTCTGCGCATCGTATATTCCTCCGAATAGCAGCTATGACATTAACAAGGCGCATACGCAGAATATTGCCGACATATATGGTAATTTACGGGACCGCCAGCATCTCTGCGTGGTTGGCGACTTTAATCTGGGTTCGTTGGTGTGGTCTGCCGATCCACAGTCGTCGGCTATGATGCCGAGCAATGTGCATTTGCCACATGAGATTATTTTGCTGGATGATTGTTTTAGTATGGGTTTAACCTAAGTCAATAATGTCTTTAATATATTAAATAAGATTCTAGATTTAATTTTTGTTAGTTCGGATAAAGATTGTTGTGTTTCGTGTTGCGTACGGCCTATTGCAGAATGTGACATACATCATAAGCCGTTGGTATTCGTCGCTAAATTCCATTGGTACTCGACCTGGGCGGAGCCATATTCTGAATACTGTTTTACCGACGTAAGCGTGAGTGCTCTACGTGATAACAGGTTAGATGTTAACTGGGCGTCTGTTCTCCCGCATCCTAGTGTTGACACTTCATTTAGTATTTTCCTGAATAGCATTCATCATATTCCAGAAAATAATGCTTCCAAAAGAGTGCGTGGCTCCTATAGGCTACCGTGGTATACGACGAGTTTGATTAGATACAAGAATCTACGTAATACGTTTTTTAAACGTTTTAGTAACACCCGTGACCCTGCTGATTGGGCGAGGTATGTGTGGCATAAGCGTGAGTTTTTTTTTTTAAACAAGTTCTTATATAATTAGTATATTATGTTGCGAAGGGGACTTGTTGGAAGCTGCCGAGCTTTTTTGGCCGCTCCACATTTACAAAATACAAATTCTCCGAGTTGTATTGAGTTTGTGTTTATTGTTTCGATATTTTTCCGAGGCCGTGGCCGTGAACTTTCTGGGTATTAGCGCTTAATGTACAATTTTGTTTAAGTGAACGAAAAACAAGAACCGTTATGACGGTATGTGTTGGACGGCCGTTTGGTAATGATAAGCGATGCTGCGTTCGACGACGAATTTGACAGAGTGGGAGCAGAATTATGCGACGCACTGCAATATAAGCAGTACGAACGGGGAACATCAGTGTGTGTGTGAGTATGCACCGAGAGCGCGAAAGTAGATAAGCGTGACAATGGATAAAGAGATAATAGCAAATGAGATAATTTCGTCCCTTAAGAGCTACTGACGGCTCCTGCTCCGAACAGAACTCAAAGTCAATTCCTGGTCGTTCTGGCGTTTTGTTAATTCAAAAAGGTCAACGAGCACTCTTGCTTCAGCTATGAATCTTGGCAGTGTGAGCGCTAACACTAATAGTGGCATAGCAAACCTTTTTGCTTCTTTTTTTTAGCTCTAATTTTGAGCCGTGTGCAGTTTGGCGCGATTCGGTTGTCTGTGACAACATCCCTTCGGTGGTCAATATTAGGACCCTTGATGTATTGGAAGCGGACATTTTGGAAGCAATTGCCGATCTTGATGATTCCAGTAAATCTGACGGAGATGGCCTTTCCGCCATCCTGCTTCGCAGCTGCAATGTTGCATTTTGTTAACCTCTTAAAATTCTTTTCACAAATTCTCTGGGGGGGGTTATGCAATAGTTATTACCTTTCTGGCTCGAAACTGGGTTTTAAATCGGAAGATAACTCTATCTAAATCCGTACAAAAATCGATTGAGATGGCTTTAGTTTTTGCACCAGAGAACTGCAAAACTCACACTTTCCTCTTGTCTGCTCAGACGCAAAAATTCTTACTCAATTCCAGTAACTGAGCGAAACACAGCGTCGAATGAAACTTAGCTCGTGCTGACGAACACGTCAATCGTGTACAACGTACGCTTTCGACCCGAAATGTTTTGTTCACGTTTGCTCACTCGACGAAGCTAAGCATTGAATAAACTCAGCCTCATGAATGGCTCATTCGTGCATTTTGCTTTTGCAATAATTTGATTTGCGTCTAGCTGGCGACAAAACGCATGCGCATTGTTTTTTTATTGTTAGCTCGCGATCAGCCTCTCAGCTTGTGCCTCAGTCAGCCGCCAATTGCCCAAAAACAATTGACTCATATGTATGTATTTATTGCAGAATTTCTTAGCGAGAACAGAAAATAAAGATTTAGTATATATTTGTTGTCTCATCGCTATGGAGCAGGAAAATATTATTGAAAAAATACGCGCAAATACGTACACCATGTCAGCCTGACATAAGGGAAGGAGCTATGTTTGGAACATTTTGTCAGAGATTATTAAAGAGGATGGCAATATTTTGGATGGATTTTTATACTGCTAATCCTGTAATAATATTTTAAAATATTCGTCGAAGAATTCATCAAATTTAACCCGCCATAAGTGCTGCAAATCGCTTAAGGAGACAAAGTTGCAAAAAACTGTGACACCAGACAAAAAAAAGCTGCCGTTGACGCTTGTGTGGCCTGGGTTACTGAGGATTACCAACCCTTTTCAGCAATCAATGGAGCTGGCTTTAGAACTCTCGCAAAATGTTTGATAAGTATTGGAGCGAAGTACGGAGAGAGTATAGATATTGAAGACATGCTCTCTGATTCAACAACGGTTTCGCGAGCTACGAAAAAGTTAGCGGATGAGAAAAAGGCTGAAATCAAAGATGAAATAGCCAACATTGCGAATAGTAGTGGAGCAACTGCTAAAATAGATTTATGGACTGACAATTATGTACATTGAAACTTTTTGGGAGTCACTTTGCACTACGAAAAAGATTTACAGCTTTTCGATTTAATGTTGGGATTAAAATCCATAGATTTCCAGCGTTCAACTGCTGCAAACATTTTTAATCAGCTAAGCTCTTTGTCTTGTGAGTTCGGCATTAATATTATGAACAAAATTTAGTTTGTTACAGACAGAGGTTCTAATATTTTAAAGGCCTTGGAAAAAAACGTTAGATTGAATTGAAGCAGCCATTTGCTTTCTAATGTTCTACAACATTTTTTCAATGAATCCTTGGAGGTAGCTGAGCTTGTAGAAGAGTGCAAGAAATTAGTGCCCAATTTTTGTATGCGAATAAAAAAATTATATTTTGGCTTAATTGGTGTTAAAAATAGTTGGCCTTTTTAAAAAACTTAAATTTTTTGTGCGGATTGGGTTTTACGAGGCCCAAACCTTAGACCGCCTCTAGGCGGCTTTGGGTAAGAAAGGCAAAAAAAATATACGCATTGAAATTTTTTTTTTTGCTTAGAATGCTATGTGTTGAGCTACTGAGCTTCTTCAGCAGCGTAAATTCCCAAATATTTATTTAAACACAATTGGTTTCGATTTAAGATGATTTATTTGCCATGCAAGGCGATTGTTGCGATTCGATGCGAGAGCTTATAGTCGAGATTTACATGTATACAACGACGACGACGATTCGAGACGAGATGCTAGGTGAAGACAGTTTACATGTATACAACGACGACGACGATACGACGATACGAGATTCTAGACTGATTCCAAGGGCAGGCGGGCCCATTGCCCGTGCCCAAATGCAAGTGAGAGCGAGCGATGCATCGAGGAAGCGATAGAGGTGGCGAAAGATCGAGAGAGCAATATAGAAGACGACAGATCGAGAGAGCGATGTAGAAGGCAAAGTAAAGAAAGAAGACGAGAGAGAACGGCTGGATAGGCTGCTGCCGTGCGGGAGCTTAGATATGTATGACAATATGTAGACAATGTGGTACAGTGGGCAGTATCAACGACGAACAATAATAGAATTTACTCTACTGCTGCACCACTGACTAAGACTATGTTTTAGGAGCAAGTTTGGGCTGCGTAACCCAACACTATGTCTTATTAAAGCAAAGTAACAATTTGAGTTTTGGAGGTGCAGCCATGAAATTTACAGGTTTTTTTTACCAGAGCGTGATGTACAAATTGGAAAGTGCTCGATTCCATCTTCAGACGGTAGATAGGATTTTTTCCCTGTACCAATTTTTGTAGGAGCTTGGCGTGGGCGTCCTGGACCTTTCGGTATCGAAGGACTTTGAAGCGTGCAAAGAACATACGCAACCTCTGCCCGAATTTGGCAGCTGGTATCGCCTATCATTAGCATCAGGCTTGTTGATTCTGTTGAACAAAATGTAGGCGTTTATCATGGCTAAGTCGAGCAAAAGTATGAACAGTCGATTCGTATATTTATTGCTCTTCACAGGAATTTTGTATCGACCAATAAGTCTATCCATGAGGTCGACACCACTCATATGGCTGTTATATTCATGGTCAACAAATTTTCTTTCGGTCCGAACAAAACGCGATACTGTTCTTATTGGGTTTGGATCATTCTGAAAAGGATTCGTGCCTTTGTAGGTCGATTCAAGTCTCACTGCCTTATTGTCTTTCCAGACTGATAAAGAAATTTCGACACCATCAGCAGATCCACAAAATTCGGTGTAATATCCACGTGGTTGTTTCTTGATATCATTGTCACTTGGCAGTTTACAATTCGGAATTCGGTTTGAACGAATAGTCCCCAAGGAATGAATTCCGCGTGATTTGAGATAAACAAGAAGTGGCAGTGAAGTGTAATAGTTATCAAAATACACTATATGGGTTCTAAAATCTGGAACGTTGCGTGATAATCGAACGACCACGTTTGCTGATGCTCCAAAGTCTGAGGATCCAGTTTGGATGACATTGTGTCCTGCGCCGCAATATATTTCAAAATTATAAAAGAAAACTCTGTTTAGCAAGTATGATGACCGAAGTCTTCATCTACATCTGTTTCTACGTCCGTATCATCATCAAAATTCATCGAATACAAAATATTCCCAATCTCCTCATCCGTAAGCGACGATAGCTTATGGGATTCTCGTCCTTCCATGACTATTGAATGCGAATATTTGACAGTTCCAGCTCTTGAAATGTTCCACTTCAAAACTTACTTAGTACATTTTTTTTCGCAAAGCAACCAAAGACCGCCTCTAGACGGGCATCGTTTGAAGAACAATAAAGTTAAGAACGAAAACTTAGTTTTTGGAATTAAAGCAAGTTTTACGTTCTTAACATTATTATTTATACGCGAATAATTATACGCGGTACTCGAAGAGTAAAGGGGTATATTAGATTTGTGCAAAAAATTAATGTGTGTAACACCCAGAAGGAAGCGTTTCCGACCCCATAAAGTATATATATTCTTGATCAGCATCAATAGCCGAGTCGATATAGCTATGTCTGTCTGTCCGTCCGTCTGTCCGTCTGTCCGTCTTCATTAGCGCCTATAGCTCATAGACCATAAAAGCTAGAGGAACACTATTTTGTATCCAGACTCCTGTCCTATCGCACTGTTACAAGTGTATTTCAAAATTTCGCCCCGCCCCCTTCCGCCCACTCCAAGGACGAAAATCTGTGGCATGCACAATTTTAAAGATACGAGAAAACTAAAAACGCAGAATCGTAGAGAATGACAATATCTATCAGAGTGTTGAATCTGGATCAGATCGACTCATAAATATAGCCACAATGAAGAAAACAATTTCGAAATGCATCGTTCCCTCTCGCTCTCTCTCACACACAGGGGTAGGCGCTATGCCTGATCGAATTTTTTGACGCCTAGTTCTCAGAGACTATAAAAGCTAGAACCACCAAACTTTCTATCCAAGCTCCTGTGATATCAAACCGAGACGAGTTTGTTTTAAAATTTGGCCACGCCCCCTTCCGCCCCCACAAAAGATGAAAATCTACAATTTTGAAGATACGGGAAAACCAAAAACGCAGAATCATAGAAAATGACTATATCTATCAGAGTATTGAATTTGGATCAGATCGGATCATAAATATAGTCAGAAGGAACAAATGAAATTTCAGTGGCCTCCCTAGCGCAGACTGATTCCCTCTCTCTCTCGCACACAGTCGTGTATGTATATGTAGGAAGTAGATAAGAACATGTAGAAATGGCAGATGTAAAAAATTTATGTAAACAAATATGGAAACATCTAATAGATCAAAATCTCCGAAAAGGTTCGACTTAAATTGTTTTTTTTTTGGCTAAAATTAAATTTTTTCCTTTTGCGAACATGTAATAAATTACAACAAGCTCACATACATACATACTGACTGAGTACCGGGTATAAAGTAGAGCCGCGGCGCAGACGCGGCTCATAACGTTCCCCCTCGTTTTTTTTTTTGAACTGCGAGCACTTTTTATATTTTTTTAAGTTTTTTGAAAATTACCCTCATTGCAAAATAATTAATTTGTTCAAATATCACAATTTTTCAACTTCAAATCACTGTGACAGCCTATGCAAGCCTTTTTATGTGTTGCAAACGCAATGACATTAATTTTTGGGATTCTTCGAACTAGGCAGAACAAAATAGCAAAGCAAAAAAAAATGTTTAGGGCGAATAAGCATGCAATGAAATTAGGCCGTCCAGAAGCGGTCTTGGGTACTAGAGGGTTAAGCAAATTTGCAGCATCATCTACAAACTTCATTGAAGAATTATTGCCCGACACGCTAGAACTCTAACTTCGCTATGTTTAAGTCTATTGTAGACAATTGGTTTGACATCGACGAAATTTAAAAAGAGAAGCAAGAAAGCCAATGATTGATGCTAATAAACATATCAACACTTCAACAGTTAGTAGGCCTATGCAGCAATTTCGATATTTTTTTTTAAGAAACTACAACTTTGCAGTTCTCCCTCGCTATGTTTCGTCGTGCCATCTACCTGCCATGCACCTGCTATAATAGTGCTAAAAGAAAACATCAATAATGTTGATAAAATTTGGGCTCCAAATATCGGTCTGTGGCATAAGGCAGCATTTTTCTTATACCCGCCTGCTTTACACATGCAACCAAATGATCAAAGCGAGATTAAGCAATTTTGTAATTCAGAAATGAATTTTTCGGACATAAATCCATCACCATTGTCTTCGATTCCAGAAAGTCCATCACCACCATTTGTCACAATTTTCATTTAAATGTAGTGGTTCAGTTGACTCACTGGATGCATAAGACATTACAGTAAATAAGCGAAAAGATGCTTTCCCTTTTTCCCTGTGCTTCCATTTTCCAGATCAATGATGAATCCGGCTCGAAGCAGCAAATGTTGATGAGTTGAGTTAAGTTGAGCTGTAAATTCGAACTGTTTTATTTTCAAAACTTATGCACCATATATAGGAAAATATAAGGTAATTAAAACTAAGACCAACGCTAAGAAAAGGAGAGATCTGCGGCACTTGTTCCCACGTTCATCCCTTCTAATGACACCTACTACATGCAAACCACATGTGTTAATAGATTTATGTTCGACGTGACCCATGTACATATATGATTTTATGGTCGAACTCTATGTGTCTTTTTTCTCAAGTGGCCTCCTTCAAGTGGACTGTATTGTTTATTGGGTAGTATGTGTCGGTTCCTGTACATGTTTATGAACATATTGCCTGCGACTCACATCTTTAATGTGATAACTGCGAGTTTGTTGGCCTCCTTCAAGTAGACTGTATTTTGTTCGGCGTTGTCGCCTGTTGGGTCTTGTTCATGTGCATGAACATATTGCCCACGGTACGCCAGGTTTGTGATGATCGCCCCTTGACCCGGTGATAGGTACTGTTAATTTTTATGAACATATTGCCCGCGGTTCGCAAATTTCGTGATTATTGCGGTGTAGTTTGGTGTCCGGTTCTGTTCATATTTTGAACATCTTGACGGCGATCTACCAGGGTTATGGAAACTGTCTTTTAATTTGACTTTCTTCCGTATATATAGCATCAGTGAAAAGAATCCGCCGTACTCCTGTTTGGAATGAAAGTTGAGTCCTTTCAGCTTAAGTCGCTCATCCTCAGATTGTTTCCAAAAGTTCCATTGAAACTTTTGAACCGGTTTCCACTTTTTAAGAGATGTTTTGGCTACATCTTCTTTCGGAACCGGTATTAGCAATGTGTTCTTTTTCATGTTTTCGACGTTTTCTTTTTCTCCGTTAAGTTCTTTATTTGCGTCGGTTCGTTTTTGTTCGACGACTTTTTCTTCCTCTGTTACTTTCTGTTTGGCGTCTTTTTTCTAATCCTTTTCCTGCTCAGTCGCAATATCGCTGATCCCTGAGATGAATCTCTTCTTCTGCTTGGACTTGGTAGTTTCCTCTCCTTGAACATGCGGATAATCGTTAGGCACTATGTACTCCGCATCAGCATCTTCGATCTCCGGAGATATCCCTGGTTGGAGCCGGAACAGCTGCAGCAGGTCGGCTGTCTCCTCGAACCCTAGCGGATGGCTGCATTCGGTATAAAGAGAGTGTTGTGGTGGGTCGACCCCATGGGCTATATGTGGTTGTGGAGTGACGATATTTGTGCGTCGGTATCTTTCTGCCCCCGGTTGCTTTCTCTGAGTCACGAACACCAGGCTTATGACGGACCTTTGGTCGGACTCTGGTTAGTCAAAACGCGGTACTGTGGCTTCTGCTTGGTTGCAATCCTCCGAGATGTCTGAGTAGTGCGGTCCCGCCGCCCGCGGATCTACATCTGCTTCCTTGTTTGAGTGCGCCTCGGCTTGGCGTGGACTCATCAGGTCCCATTCAGCACAAAGACCTGCCTCCCTATGTGCTGGACGGTAGGTGGTGCTCAATCACTGCTGGGTTCGTAGGCCAGTAGATGGCTCTCAGATCCCTCGTCCAAAAGTGAAGACGCCAGGGATACGTTGTGGTTTGGCGGCAGTTGGACCCCAGCGGTCGCAAAGCGACCTGGATGCGTATTTTTGCTTGTTTTGGCGATCCCAACATAATTTTCGGACTTCGGGGACCGACGTATTCGGGCGGTTTCAGTTTCCTGATTTAACTGTTTTTGTAATGCTTCTTTCGCCCACATCCAGTGTATGTCTTGCGATAAATTTTTGTGACGTCTTCTGAGGGACTGTGCGATTCAATATAAAGTCTTTGTTTGAGATGCCAAGCTTTTTTGGCACCTATTTATGTCCAGACACAAAATGAGGACGATTGTTTAAACTTTAAAGGTTTAATATTTATTTATACAAGCGGCTAGCAGAAGCCGATTGCTTGCTCTTTGCCCAGCCAGATAAATGTTCACGAGATCATATGCAACCAATGCGCAGAGAGATTAGCATAGCACTCTTCATATCGCTGAAAGCTGAGTTGCTTGCCGCTATCGAAATGGGCCACTCACGCGCCGCTGCCAATTCAACCACCCTGCCAGGCCATTCTGGACACAGTACCATCATCATGGCTCACAAGCATCGGCTTCCTGAGCTGAAGGTACCCAAGTTCTCCGGTGGGTACGTGGAATACTCGGATTTTATGGCGATGTTCAAATCGGTCATTGGATCGGATGCGGACCTTAGCGACATCGAGAAGTTCCAGCATCTTCGCTCGTGTCTCGCAGATGTGGCCTTGGATTCGGTTCGGTCATTGGAGCTCTCCAGTGCCAATTATCGTGCGGCTCTGGATATTCTTGATAACCGTTTTAATAACAAACGACTTGTTTTTCAGGCACACATCAAGAAGATTCTGGGGCTCAAGAGGGTAGATTCGCCATCGCCGAAAAGGCTACGGGAGTTTTCGGACGCAGTCAATTTGCATATGCGTGCGTTGCGGACATTGGGAAAGGATGAGGAGATCTCTGACTGCATGGTGATCCACGTTCTGCTGCAGAAGCTGGATGCTAAGACGCAAAGGAAATGGGAGGACACATTGTCGGACGCCATTCCTACCGCAGTCGAGTTCTACGAATTCTTGAATAAGCGCTGCCAGAAAATGGAGAATTTGGAATACGCTACAGCGACGCCCGCTAGTAGCGCTCAGGTGGGAAAAAACCTTTCTACTCCTCATTTAAGGAAAACGTTTGTTGCCTCCAAGTCTTCCGCCAACCCGTCTGGATGCACCTTTTGCCATTCAGCGGGCCATGGCATATACTCCTGCAAATTATTCGGAAACTTGTCCCCGTTGCTGCGCCACAAGGAAGTGAAGAAGCTTTCCCTCTGCTTTAATTGCCTAAAGTCAGGGCATCGCACTCGCGCATGCAACAGTGGAAAATGTCGCGTTTGCAACGGACGTCATCATAGTTTGCTCCATTTTGAAAATCTGCAATCCATAACGCATAGCTCCCCACCACCTACTCCGGATCTAGCGCTTCAATCGGAAGCTATTTCTGCAGTTCAGGATTCTGTTAGCAGCTCTCATTCACCTGCGTCTACCTCTCTTGCTGCCCAAGGTCTTCACTCTGATGTTGTGCTTCTGGCTACAGCCGTGGTCCTCGTTAAGAATCGGTCTGGCGTTTTAGTTCCTTGTCGTGCCATACTAGATTCAGGCTCACAACTTCACCTCGTCACATCCAGGTTCGCCCAGCAGCTCCAGCTTAGCAGAACTCAATCATCTGCACTTGTCTCTGGGCTAGGCGATACCAGCGTGTCCACTGAGGGATCCACCGTCAACATTTGCATGCATTCTCGCACATCTAGCTACAAAACGACTCTTACTGCTCTCATTGCCCCTACAATCACCGATTGCCAACCAAGTCTGGCAGTCAATGTATCCGACTGGAGTATTCCCTCGAACATTCAGCTTGCCGATCCTGCCTTTTTCAACCCTCAGCGAGTGGATCTCCTCATTGGTGCGAGCATTTTTTATGATCTCCTCTGCGTAGGGCAAATCAAACTTACTGATGGCCTGCCTCTGCTGCAGAAGACCCGGCTCGGTTGGATCGTATCTGGCGGTGGACAAAAGGTAGCAAGCTCGGCGCTCTTAGGAACTCACAATTCTCCGGTGCCGGAATCTAACCTGGATTCCAGATTGGATAAAACACTTCCCAACCACCTTATCCAGTCAGAGCTGTGGTTTCACGGTCCATCGTTTTTGGTAGGCTCCAAGAAAGAATGGCCTGTGTTCCCTGTTTCTGAAATACCGACTTTAGAGCTCCGAAAGCGAGCATTGTTGATCGTGTCTCCACATACCGATCTCACCTCAGGATGCAAATTTGCAAACACATTTTTTGGCATGCAGCGCACCTTCGCCTACATGCATAAATTTGCACATCGTCTTCGGCACTCTGGACTCACCGTTTCCGATATCCGGCAAGGAACTCATCTCCTAATCCGACACATTCAGCTGGCAACCTTGTGGATGGACATAAAGGAGATTCAACGCAACGGTCAAGTCACGAAATCCAGTTCCATCAGCTCGCTCTCTCCGTTCATCGATCAGTCTGGATTACTTAGAGTTGGAGGGCGTCTTGGAAACTCATCGCTAGAATTTGATGCTCAGCACCCGCTTATTGTGCCCAAGGGACATCCCATAACCTGTGCTCTGATAAGATATTATCACGAGAGGAACCTTCATGCCGGATCTCGCGCCCTGCTTGCCAAAATTCGGCTGGAATATTGGCCAATTGGAGGAATTAAGGCAGTGCCAAAGGAAGTCAGCAAGTGTGTGAGATGCGTCAGGACTAAGCCGCGCATGGTTCAGCACATCATGGGAGACCTGCCTAAGGAGCGTTTGGAAGGATCTCGGCCCTTTGAAATCACTGGAGTGGATTATTGTGGGCCCTTCTTCTACCGATCAGAAATCCGCACGAGGCCTCCGATCAAGTGCTACATCAGTGTGTTCATTTGCTTCACTTCCAAGGCAATACACATGGAGCTCGTAAAGGACCTGACCACCGCTTCGTTTCTAGGCGCATTAAAGCGTTTCACTGCCACACGAGGAAAGCCGAGTCAAATTTGGTCTGACAATGCGACAAACTTCGTTGGCGCCAAGAACGAGCTGCTGGAGCTAAAGAAGCTTTTCATGAGCGACTCGCATGTGAAGGAGGTCCATGAATCCTGCTTGGCTGACTCGATCGACTGGCGTTTCATCCCACCACGCTCTCCGCACTTTGGCGGATTGTGGGAAGCGGCCGTGAAGACTGCAAAACATCACCTGTACCGCTCAGTTGGGCCCTCTGTGCTTGGCTTCGACGAGCTGCGTACTCTGATCTGCCAGATCACGGCAATTGTTAATTCTCGCCCTTTGCTCTCGCTTTCAGAAAATCCTGATGACTTAGATGTTTTGACCCCGGCTCATCTGCTTCTAGGTGGCCCACATGTGACAATCCTCGAGCCTGACCTAACGAAGCTCAACTACAATCGTCTGGATGGCTGGCAGCGGGTCACTCAACTGCAGCAAATCTTCTGGAGCCGTTGGCGCGAAGAGTACCTCACCCTTTTGCAAGAGCGGTCGAAGTGGCGCACTCCCACGCAAAACCTCTGCGTGAATGATGTTGTCCTGGTGAAGGACGAAAATCTTCCTCCTATGCGTTGGCCACTGGCTAGAGTTGTCGATGTCGTCCAGGGCAAGGATGGCGTGTGCCGCGTAGCGGACTTGAAGACCGCATCAGGAACCATCAGGAGGGCCGTTACTCGGCTATGTCTACTGCCCCTTAGGGAGTCTGTTGAAAGGCTGGCTTCCAACGGGGGGAGTATGTTCGGGCCAGCAGCATCATCATAATTAGAACCCACTGTACTTAAACTTAATACAACAACATACACATGTAAACGCTAACGTTCGGCAGCGCTGCTGCGCTCTCTCGGTATGCTAAGGGCTCTCCGCAGCCGCCGCTTCGGCTCTAGCATTGATCTGCCGACGTTGCGGAATTTAGTGCTATGCTAATCTCTCTGCGCATTGGTTGCATATGATCCCGTAAACATTTATCTGGCTGGGCAAAGAGCAAGCAATCGGCTTCTGCTAGCCGCCTGTATAAATAAAAACCTTATTGAATCAATTCGTCCTCATTTTGTTTCTGGACAAAAATAGGTGCCAAAAAAGCTTGGCATCTCAAACAGTCTTCTCATTTTCGATAATTTATCTTCCATTAAATTGAGATTGTACTGGGTGACGTCTTGATACATACTGTCGTCTATCTCACATTGTATCTCGTTGCAAAGGCGTAGTAGTTCCTCTGCTCTCTGTTCTGACAAGTTGCTTTCTGACTTACAGAAACTTCCGGCTATTTTGTTTGTTCCGCAGGACTTTTCGTTTAAGATTTTTCTTCTGTAGTGCCTTTCATCTACGATGTTGTATTCTAATCCGAGCGCTTTCAGACTTTTTTGCATGTTTCTCCTGTAGTGCCTTTCGTTGAAGATTTTTCTTTCTAATATCACACCTTTCTCACCATTCAGCTGACCGTTTAGTTTCATGTATTTTTCCATTAAGAAATATAATATTATTCGTTCAAAATATTTCTCCTTTCCGACACCATCATTCGTTCATTTTTCGTGATTTGCTACAATAGCTCTTTTTATCGTCTCCAAACTTTTCAGGGAGTCTACTGTTGTGTTTTTAGTAAGCGGTTTTTCTTCTAATTCATCCTGAACCTTTAACATTTCTTCTTCCAACTGCTCCTGCTCTTCTAGAAAATTTTGCCGAATCGTGGCCATCTTTTTATTTTTATTTTTTAAACCTTTTAGTCTACAGTGAACCGTTGGGGGTGTTTTTATTGTGGTCGCCTTGTTGACTACGTTGTGCCCCGACTCACAACTTGGATGTGTTCACTTAGGCTGAGGTTATTTTGCGACTTTATTTACAATGTCTCCAACCACTGGTGGGGGAGATCAGCATCCTTTTTATGACTTTATCCACTGTGTCTCCTTCCACTGGTGGGGGAGATTAGTGTCTTTTTTGCCACTTTATTTACTGTGTATCCTACCACTGGTGGGGGAGATCAGCGTCCATTTCGTGACTTTATCTACTGTGTCTCCTACCACTGGTGGGGGAGATCAGTGTCTTTTTTGCCACTTTATTTACTGTGTCTCCTTCCACTAGTGGGGGAGATCAGCGTCCATTTTGTGACTTTATCTACTGTGTCTCCTACCACTGGTGGGGGAGATCAGTGTCTTTTTTGCCACTTTATGTACTGTGTCTCCTTCCACTGGTGGGGGAGATCATTATTTTTTTTTTGACTTTATTTACTGCGTCTCTTACCACTGGTGGTAAAGATCAGTGTCCATTTTGCGACTTTATTTACTGTGTCTCTTACCCCTGGTGGGGGAGATCAGTGTCCTTTTTGCGACTTTATTTACTCTGTCTCTTACCACTGGTGGGGGAGATCAGTAACTTACTGTCGTCTGTATGCTTTTTTGGACTTTACCTACTATTACTGTGTTTATGCTAGGCCCATTTCATGAAATCATTTCATGCAAGAGAAAAAAAAGTGTGTGCATAAACATCATTTCATGTATTCGTTAACACACGAAAGTTGAATATTAATTCAGCCTGAATTCATGAAATGGTTTACAAATTAGGTGGCAACGCCTCGCGAAAAAAGTAAATAAGTGACGACGAAACAAGAAGATTAATAGAAAATTAATAGAAGTGGCAAAGCAAGATAACATAACGATGCTGCAATGTGTAGAGTTGGCGACGATGTCTGCAGCAACTGTGGAGTGTTTTGATAAAATTTCATATAAACGCACTTGGACCCTGAAAAGGAATTGGCATTTAATTTTCTAGTGCCTTTACTTTATATTAAATAATTCATCCCAATTTATAATAGCCGTAATATTGATCTTTTTGGGCACTGCATATCCCGGAACCAGGTACCAGCTCCCTGCGCAGGGAAGGGCCAAAGCGTTCCAGGGAGGGGATGAAGGCCAAAGAAAAGTACAAAGCGGCCCTCAAGACACTAAGCCGGCTTAAGAGCAGAGCGGACATCTCCCAGGAGGAGAAAGCCAAGCTAGTCTGGGCCGAGCAGCGTGTGGAAGAGGGCAGATTTTACTACTCTCAAAAGCACAAAATGAGGGCGTCAACCGGCAAGTATGCCAACGCTCGGTCGAGAGTGCCGCTAAGGACACTCCAGAGAGCAAGCAGCAACGCGGACCCAAGGACGCAGCACCCCCACCTAAAATGGCCAAGCCTCTATCGAAGAAGTCCCCGAAGTCGAAGGTCAGTGACGTGTCCAAAAGACACTTGATCGTGGCGCTCATCGACCGGAGTGACGAAAACGGGAAGATGACGGCGGCGCAGTGGAAGACGGTTCGTCGATGCGCTTTTTACGCGGATGGAAGTGGACCCCACAGCTCCCATGCCCACTTTCGACGGTGCTGGATGGCTGAACGTGGTCAAGATCCTGAAGTGTAAGGATGATCCGACGCTCAAGTGGCTGACGCGAACGGTCTGCCAACTGGAGGCGATGTGGGAGGGGGCCAAGCTGGAGGTGGTGGACAGGGAGTTAATCCCGTCCATACCAAAGGCGAAGGTACTTTTCCCCATCGCGATCCAAGGGGACCGGGCATTGAAGCTACTACAACGCCAGAATCCAGATGTTCCCTCAAGCAACTGGAAAGTACTACATACTGGGAGCCCACTACCCAACGAGGGGGGCCACTATGTAATACTTCGAATCAACAAGGAGGCTGAAGACCTCCTGTATTCCAGGTTCGGAAAGATGGCGTGGGGAATGGGTGTGTTTATCTGCGCCTTAAAAAATGCCACCCTGGAGATCAGGACACGCACACCCTGCAGGCAGGTGAAGTGGAGAAAGACCTAAGTCTGGAGACCATCGTGGAAGCCGCCCAAGGGTTAGTGCTAAGCGACTCGGAAGACTCGGAAGACTCGGAGGACGGAGACCTGACGTTGGTTACCAAGGAGACATGGTTTATGTGCTCGTTCTGGGTAAATAGAGTTTCTATCATTTATGGTAGTTACTTGTTCCCCGGATAGTTTAGTTACGTAGCCAATTGTGGAACTTTCTTGCTAAAATTTTTAAGAATACTAATTGGGTTAAACCAATTAGTTCTTATTAATTATAACGATTATCAATTAACAATCAATTCAGAACTGGCACGGACTTGGGGAATCCGACTGTCTAATTAAAACAAAGCATTGTGATGGCTCTAGCGGGTGTTGACACAATGTGATTTCTGCCCAGTGCTCTGAATGTCAAAGTGAAGAAATTCAAGTAAGCGCGGGTCAACGGCGGGAGTAACTATGACTCTCTCCTCTACGAAGACCACGTAACGGGAGACAAGGTAGGAGACAGCAGTACGCCCAAACACAGCGTAACTGGGACAAGCACAAAGGTCGTTGCATAAAAGCTATTTTGGATGGAACTGACGAGACAGCAACTATGCCAAACCATAACATCATGATTCCCTATTGGAAACAAGTCATGACACAGCCGAGCCCAACATACAGTGGTACGAACACCACGTTCCGGATGGAACACCCACTTGAAGGGGTATGGTCTCCGATAACACTAGGAGACCTAAGGGCGCATAAAGTGTCTTTGACGAAGTCTCCAGGGCCAGATGGAATACCTCCAAAGACTGTCAGGAGTATTCCAACCGGCATTATGCTACGCATAATGAACTTGATTCTATGGTGCGGAAAGTTGCCTGTCTCCATCCGACAGGCTCGAACCATCTTCATACCGAAGATAGCGAGAGCATCTCGACCGCCAGACTTTCGTCCTATAACAGTGCCATCTGTTTTGGTAAGGTTACTAAATGCCATTCTGGCTGCCCGATTGACCTCATCAGTCGTCTGGGATTCGCGTCAGCGAGGGTTCCTACCAACCGACGGATGCGCCGACAATACGACGATAGTTGACTTAATCTTAAGGGACCACCATAAACGTTGTAAATCATGTTATATCGCCACATTAGATATAAGCAAAGCATTTGACTCGGTGTCTCATGCAGCGGTTTTTAACACACTGACCGCATACGGTGCCCCTAAAGAATTTGTCGACTACGTACAGAATTCGTACGAGGTCTGTAGCACCACGCTCAATGGGGACGGATGGCGATCGGAGCAATTCATACCTGCCAGAGGTGTCAAGCAGGGTGATCCACTATCTCCGATAATATTCAACATGATCATTGATCGGTTGCTTAAGTCCTACCCTAACGAGATTGGTGCTACAGTTGGAAATGCCATAACAAACGCTGCCGCGTTCGCAGATGATATTGTTCTATTTGCGGAAACTCGATTGGGGCTTCAAACATTGCTGAACACGACTGTCGATTTTCTATCTACAGTCGGGCTTACCCTTAACTCAGACAAATGTTTTACAGTTGGAATAAAGGGGCAACCAAGCAGAAGTGTACTGTGGTCGAACCACGGCCCTTCAGCATTGGTTCGCGCTCGTGTCCAGCATTGAAGCGCTCAGACGCGTGGAAGTACTTAGGCATAAATTTCACTGCAGAAGGGAGAGCCAGGTACAGTCCAGCCGAAGACCTCGGTCCAAAGCTGTTGAGACTGACAAGGTCCCCCTTAAAACCTCAACAGAAAATGTTCGCCCTCAGAACTGTCCTTATCCCACAACTCTATCACAAGCTAACGCTTGGGAGTGTGATGATAGGCGTTCTAAGAAAATGCGACGTGCTAGTACGTTCGTTCGTAAGGAAGTGGCTTGGACTTCCTCTGGACGTGACAACTGCATTCTTCCACGCTCCCCATATATATGGGGGTCTCGGAATCCCTTCAGTTCGTTGGGTAGCTCCAATGCTCCGCATGAAAAGATTGAGCAGTATCAAGTGGCCCCACCTCGAGCAATCCGAGGCGGCCGGCTCATTTCTTAATGACGAACTGAATAAGGCCCGAGGTAGATGTCTGGCGGGAGAGAATGAGTTGATCACGCGCATAGTGATCGATACGTACTGGGCGAACAAGTTGAATTCATCTGTTGATGGTAGCGGCCTACGTGATGCGCGACTTTTCCGTCCGCAACACGGCTGGGTATATCAGCCCACGCGTTTGTTAACAGGAAAAGATTATCGAAATGGTATCAAATTGCGAATAAATGCCTTACCATCGAGGTCCCGTACCACGAGAGGCAGATTGGAGTTGGAACGGCAATGTCGTGCAGGATGTGATGCTCCCGAAACAACAAACCACATCCTGCAGAATTGTTACCGTACGCATGGGAGGCGGGTAGCAAGACATAACTGTGTAGTCAATAACCTCAAGAGAATTCTTGAGGAAAAAGGCCACACAGTCCACGTCGAACCGACTTTGCAATGCGATATCATAGTAAATAAACCAGACCTGGTGGCTATCCGACACGATCGCACCTATGTGATCGATGCGCAGATTGTAACGGATGGACTTTCTCTAGACCAAGCAGACGATCGCAAGGTTAAGAGATACAAGAGACCTGAAGTTATAGCTGCAGTGCGGCGAGAGTTTGAGGTGTCTGGCGCCGTCGAGGTCCTTTCAGCGACGTTAAACTGGCGAGGGATCTGGAGCAATCAATCCGTTAGAAGATTGATAGCAAAGGGTCTCATAACATCCGGTGACAGCAATGTCATCAGCGCCAGAGTAGTGACAGGCGGACTATATTGCTTCAACCAGTTCATGTATCTCGCAGGTTACTCTCGAGACTGGACTTAGCCTAAACACTATGTTAAGAAAGAAGACGCTTGCTACCTAGGCATAATGTGAAATTAGGTATAAACATCGCTATTGTAGAACTTGAGGTGGGTTTTTAGTACGTAGGCGTGATTATCCTTCAACTTGTTGGACGGTAATCATGAATCGTGCATGCTAGCAGGGTTTGGCCCCTACTAGTATCTATGAAGATTTTCCTTCCTCAGCGATCAAAAAAAAAAAAAAAAAAAATAGCCAAATGCCTCGTCATCTAATTAGTGACGCGCATGAATGGATTAACGAGACCCATAGATCGGAAGCGGTGTTAGGTACACCTCGCCCCTACCAAGGGGGATTGTATACCCGACTAGTATACTTTCAATTGGTACCGGGATGAGAAGCTACGAGTAGCTATGTTTTCATAGCTGTAGCTTCTTATCCTTGGGCGATAACCGGAGCTTAAACCAGGTTAATGTGTAAATGCACATACAGCATTTATGCATGCACATATATATATATGTACATATATATATATGTGCACATGTATGTAGTGTGTGTGTTAGAGCGCCGTGGTTTTAATCCCTACCTGTGGGAAATGCCACGTTAAATACAACTGAGAGATCAGATTCATTTCTGTCCCTATCTACTCAGTTGCTCTCTAACTGCTTCTGGAAGCAGACGTGTATTTCAAGCGTTTCGCCTTGCCGTTTTTTTCCCCAGTAAAGAGTGCGATTTTCTCGTGTGGAAATTGTGAATAAATTGCCGCGAGATCGCGCGCTATATTTCGGTGTTTTTCGTCGGTGAAATTTATTACAAACAGTGCAGAAATAAGCAAATTAAAATTTGCTTAAAACAAACGCTGCAAGCAGCCACGTGCGGTGCTTAGCTCGAAAGCAGCTTCGTTAGTTCGACAACAAGTGCGCTTTTGTTCGTCAACAAGTTCGAGTTCGAGACTTGCGTTCGAAGCTTTTCCGTTCGAAGCTTTTCCGTTCGCAGCTTTAGTGCGAAACGTTTGCGGTTCGTGCATTGGCTAGACTTTTTGGTCGGTTCGTGTCTCCGCTTGCATTTTGTTCGGTTCGCGTCTTGGATAGACTTTCGTCGGTTCGTGTCTCCACTAGTGCCTTTTAGTGTCGAGTACCGGCGACAGAGGGAGCCAGCTACCAATGGAGGTAGATACGGAGGCCGACGCCAGCGACACTAGCCTGGCTAGTGTTGGAGCGAGCTCGACGTCGAGCGTGCCTACCCGTAGGCGAGGCCAACCTAAGTCGGATGCCGCCAGGAAGGGCGCGAAGAAGATCGGGCTCGGGAGGTGCCAGAGCGAGCCGATACCAGCGGAAAGGTCTTCGCTACCGTCGCTCGAGTACGAGCCAGCCGCTGCCACACCCCCCACCGCGGCCACTACCTCTGCCGCCGCTGCTGCTGTAGCCACCACCGCTGGCACTACCCCCGCCGCCGCCACTGGCACCACCTCTGCCGCCGCCGCTGCCGCCGCCGCCACCGCTGCCACCACCGCTGCCACCACCGTTGCCACCACCGTTGCCACCACCGCTGCCACCACCACTGCCCCCGCTGCAGCCACATGCCCTGCGACTAGGATAGTCGCGGCAGGCTATTCGGCGACCATCGCCGAACTGTCTGCGGTACGGATGGCCGTGAGCGAGGCAGTTTTAAAAGGGAAGTTGCCAACGGAGGCCGCCATGGCAATACTCGCCGCGACCAACCGGTACGACGAGCTCGTCATGGCCCTGGCCGGAGAAAAGGTGAGCCTGGAGGAGAAGTGGCGGATGCCGCCCCCGGCGAGACCCGCCGCCGCTGCTGCTGTCCACAAGGCCACCAATGTCGTCCCCACCGCTGCGTATGCGGCAGCCTTCCCAGGCTTGCCGGCACCGAGCGCCATCACCGTTCCCCCGATCGCGAAGCCACGCGACACCTGGTCTGCGCTCATAAAGAGCAAGGACCCCGAGGAGACTGGCAAGCAGCTTGTGGAGCGGGTGAAGAAGACCGTAGTGCCGAAACTCGGAGTGCGCTTGCACGAGGTTCGCGAAATGAAGAGTGGAGGAGCGATTATTCGCACGCCTTCAGTCAGCGAGCTCACGAGGGTAGTGGCTAGCTCAAAGTTCGCCGAAGCGGGTCTGGAAGTGAAGAAGAGCCCGGAGACCAAGCCTCAGGTTGTGGTATATGACGTGGATACGTCGATCTCACCTGAGGAGTTTATGGAGGAGCTCTTCTCCAAGAACTTGGAGGAAGTTATGACCGCTGAGGAGTTCAAAAAGTCGGTTCACCTGGGCAGCAAGCCCTGGTTGGTCAGTGACGGCGCCACGATCAACGTGACGCTGGAAGTTGACTTGAAGGCACAAGAGGCGCTACACGAGTGCGTGTACATAAAGTGGTTTAGATGCCGCTGCCGCTCCTTGGTCCGAACGTACGCCTGTCACAGGTGTGCGGGATTCGACCACAAGGTGTCCCAGTGTCGCCTTAAGGAGAATGTGTGCCATCGGTGTGGACAAAACGGCCACAATGTTGCGCGATGCCCCAACCCGGTGGACTGCCGGAATTGCCGCTTCAAGGGGTACCCGTCAGCACACTCCATGCTGTCAGCGGCATGCCCGATCTACGGAGCGGTATTGGCGAGGGTGCAAGCTAGACATTAATGTTTAGCTTCATCCAGGCAAATTGTGGTCGTGGCAGAGCAGCCGTGATGGAACTCGGAGCCATCATGCGCGACTCTGGCCGTCTGTTCGCACTGGTCCAGGAGCCGTACGTCGATGGAGCAGGGCGGGTTACTGGCCTTCCCTCTGGAATGCGAGTATTCCAGGACCGCCGCGGGAAAGCTGCTGTCATCGTCGACGAACCGGAAGCCATCTGCATGCCAATGGAGCCCCTTACCACCGATTTTGGAGTATGCGTCAGTGTAACGGGAAGATTTGGCTCAATTCTCCTATGCTCCGTGTACTGCCAATTCGACACCGACTTGGCGCCGTACCTCAGGTAACTAGATGCGGTGCTGCTGCAGGGCAGCCGCACTCCCGTCATCTTTGGGCTCGACGCGAACGCAGTATCCCCAGCATGGTTTAGCAAACTTCCCGAGAATGCTCGGGGACAAGCTAACTATGCGCGGGGTGAGCTGCTGTCTGAGTGGATCACTGAGAACCGAGCCGGCGTGCTCAATGAAGCCAGTCGGGTGTTTACGTTCGACAACCGCAGAGGCCAAAGCGACATCGACGTAACAATCGTCAACCAAGCTGCGACTATGTGGGCCACATACGATTGGAAAGTGAGGGAATGGGACACCAGCGACCACAACATGATACATGTTGTGGTGACGCCTGATCCGAACGACGCAGTGGAGCCCATTGCTCCTGTGCCGTCCTGGAAGCTTTCCAATGCGCGCTGGCGATTGTTTGAGGAGGAAGTGGTAAGGGAGACAGCCCAGTTGCCGGAGGACATCGCCGAATCGCCGTTGGACGACCAGGTGGCTGCACTGCGCTCTTTAGTGCACAGTGTGTGCGACAGAGTGCTGGGACGCAGTACGCCGAGAGCCGCGAGGAAAGTAGTTTGGTGGACCGCCGAGCTACAATCCAAACGCCGAGAGGTCAGGAGACTGAGGCGACGGCTCCAGAACGCTCGTCGGCACGAGACCGATGAAACGGAGCAGCTCGTGGTTGCGTTGAGGATCGCCTCATCGCAATACAAGAAGCTCATTCTGACGACGAAGGAGGGCAACTGGCGACGCTTCGTGGGAGAGAACAGAGACGATCCATGGGGGCACGTCTACAGGATTTGCCGAGGCCGCAAAAAGAGCACGGAGATTGGATGCCTTCGGACGGATGGTGGGCTGGTCGCAACATGGCGCGACTGTGCGAGTGTGCTCCTCCGCAACTTCTTCCCTGTTGCGGAGTCGGATGCACACATTGCCATCCCGTTAGAGGCTCCACCGGCCCTCGAAGATTTCGAGGTTGATGCATGCGTCGCCAGGTTGAAGAGCAGGCGCTCTCCCGGCATGGACGGCATCACAGGTGCCATTTGCAAGGCAGTGTGGCGTGCCATCCCTCAGCACATGACAGCGTTGTATTCCCGCTGCCTGGAGACAGGGCACTTCCCCACGGAATAGAAACATCCTCGGGTGGTTCCACTCCTGAAAGGGCCCGAAAAGGACCGGACCGATCCTGCCTCATATCGAGGTATTTGTCTGTTGCCAGTGCTGGGCAAAGTGCTTGAGGGGATAATGGTGAGTCGTCTGAACGACACCATACCGGAAGGCTGCAGATGGCAATTTGGATTTCGCCAAGGACGCTGTGTGGAGGATGCTTGGAAGCACGTCGTAAGCACAGTTTCGGCCAGCCGGTCGAAATACGTGCTCGGAGTCTTCGTGGATTTCAAGGGAGCCTTCGACAACGTTGAATGGAATGCTGCACTACGTCGTCTCTTAGAGCTGGGATGCCGAGAAGCAAGCTTGTGGCGAAGTTTCTTCTCCGGCCGGAGTGCGAGCATCGTCAGCAGGCATGGAGCAGCCACTGTTCCGGAGACAAGAGGTTGCCCGCAGGGTTCCATAAGTGGTCCATTCATATGGAACATCTTGATGGATGTGCTGCTTCAGCGCTTGGAGCCACATGGTGCGCTCAGCGCGTATGCTGATGATTTGCTCCTCCTCATCGAGGGAAATGCCCGCTCAGAGCTGGAGCGTAAAGGAGCGGACCTGATGTCCATCATAGGCGCTTGAGGAGTTGAAGTCGGCGTGGCGTTTCAACTAAGTAAGACGGCGATCATGCTGCTCAAAGGCATACTTAGACGGCCGCCAGTGGTACGGTTTGCAGGAGCAAACCTGCCATACACGGGCAAATACCGGTACCTGGGCATCACGGTTGGCAAACGGTTGAGCTTTCTCCCGCACATCGCTGGCCTGCGCGAAAAGCTGACCGGAGTCGTAGGGGCATTGTCGCGCGTACTAAGGGTCGACTGGGGAATCAGTCCCCGTGCAAGGCGGACAATATATGCCGGACTCATGGTGCCCTGTGCACTATTTGGTGCCTCGGTTTGGTCTGTCAGGACGACGACGCAAGTAGTTGCCCGCAAGCATCTGCTTGCGTGCCAAAGAATCATCCTGATTGGATGCCTGCCGGTATGCCGAACAGTGTCCACCGTGGCACTGCAAGTACTTGCTGGAGCCCCCCCGTTTGATCTAGTTGCCAGACGCCTGGCAATCAGATTCAAACTAAAGCGTGACTACCCGCTGGAGGAGAGCGATTGGCTATACGGCGAAGATTTGGCAAATCTTAGCTGGAAGCAGAAGATGGTGCGACTAGACGAATGCCTGTTGTGCGAGTGGCAACGCAGATGGGATGACAGTAGCTCCCCAGGTCGGGTGACGCATCGATTCATCCCGAACGCAAGCTTCGTCTACAGTGAGCCAACGTTTGGCTTCACGCTGCACGCTGGATTCCTGCTGACGGGCCATGGATCGCTCAATGCATTTCTGCATGAGAGAAGGCTGAGTGACACGCCGGCATGTCTATGCGGCGCAGAGCGCGAAGACTGGGAGCACATATTATGTGTCTGTCCCCTCTATGCAGACTTGAGAGACCTCGATGGACTTGGAGTGCAGCAAACAGATGGTGAATGGACCTTCTCCGAAGTGGTGGCTTCCCAGGAGCGGATGCAGTTGCTGGATCGATTCGCAGGCGAGACGTTCTTCAGGAGGCGACAACTGCTGGACCCTACGGCGGCGCATGGGCCGCCAGTCCCAGACTAGTAGAGTCAAAACTGGCACCCCCCCCCCCCCCCAAGGGTCTCCCCGCCCGATGCTAGTCGGAAGCTAAAGGGGAGGGTGATCGGTCCCTAACCGTACCACGGGTTGGGCAGTTGTCCAAGACTGCCCATTGAGGTAGGCCCCCTTGTGGGAGTTCGTGGTGGCTGTGGTTTGACACCCAAATATACGCGGGGAGAATCACTTGGTTCGTCGTGGAGTTGCGCTCTCAGCCGGGTGCCGAGACCCATAGATCGGAAGAGGTGTTAGGTACACCTCGCCCCTACCATGGGGGATTGTATACCCGACTAGTATACTTTCAATTGGTACCGGGATGAGAAGCTACGAGTAGCTATGTTTTCATAGCTGTAGCTTCTTATCCTTGGGCGATAACTGGAGCTTAAACCAGGTTAATGTGTAAATGCACATACAGCATTTATGCATGCGATATATATATATATGTAAATATATATATATGTGCACATGTATGTAGTGTGTGTGTTAGAGCACCGTGGTTTTAATCCCTACCTGTGGAAAATGCCACGTTAAATAAAACTGAGAGATCAGATTCATTTCTGTCCCTATCTACTACCCTGGTCGGTCAGTGACGGCGCCACGATAAACGTGACGCTGGAAGTTTACTTGAAGGCACAAGAGGCGCTACACGAGTGCGTGTACATAAAGTGGTTTAGATGCCGCTGCCGCTCCTTGGTCCGAACGTACGCCTGTCACAGGTGTGCGGGATTCGACCACAAGGTGTCCCAGTGTCGCCTTAAGGAGAATGTGTGCCATCGGTGTGGACAAAACGGCCACAATGTTGCGCGATGCCCCAACCCGGTGGACTGCCGGAATTGCCGCTTCAAGGGGTACCCGTCAGCACACTCCATGCTGTCAGCGGCATGCCCGATCTACGGAGCGGTATTGGCGAGGGTGCAAGCTAGACATTAATGTTTAGCTTCATCCAGGCAAATTGTGGTCGTGGCAGAGCAGACGTGATGGAACTCGGAGCCATCATGCGCGACTCTGGCCGTCTGTTCGCACTGGTCCAGGAGCCGTACGTCGATGGAGCAGGGCGGATTACTGGCCTTCCGTCTGGAATGCGAGTATTCCAGGACCGCCGCGGGAAAGCTGCTGTCATCTTCGACGAACCGGAAGCCATCTGCATGCCAATGGAGCCCCTTACCACCGATTTTGGAGTATGCGTCAGAGTAACGGGAAGATTTGGCTCAATTCTCCTATGCTCCGTGTACTGCCAATTCGACACCGACTTGGCGCCGTACCTCAGTTACCTAGATGCGGTGCTGCTGCAGGGCAGCCGCACTCCCGTC
The DNA here is from genome assembly GCA_963969585.1 of Drosophila helvetica. NCBI lineage: Eukaryota > Metazoa > Arthropoda > Insecta > Diptera > Drosophilidae > Drosophila > Drosophila helvetica. The sequence goes on along the minus strand of OZ018401.1, from coordinate 23,515,647 downwards.
ATCTTTGAGCTCGACGCGAACGCAGTATCCCCAGCATGGTTTAGCAAACTTCCCGAGAATGCTCGGGGACAAGCTAACTATGCGCGGGGTGAGCTGCTGTCTGAGTGGATCACTGAGAACCGAGCCGGCGTGCTCAATGAAGCCAGTCGGGTGTTTACGTTCGACAACCGCAGAGGCCAAAGCGACATCGACGTAACAATCGTCAACCAAGCTGCGACTATGTGGGCCACATACGATTGGAAAGTGAGGGAATGGGACACCAGCGACCACAACATGATACATGTTGTGGTGACGCCTGATCCGAACGACGCAGTGGAGCCCATTGCTCCTGTGCCGTCCTGGAAGCTTTCCAATGCGCGCTGGCGATTGTTTGAGGAGGAAGTGGTAAGGGAGACAGCCCAGTTGCCGGAGGACATCGCCGAATCGCCGTTGGACGACCAGGTGGCTGCACTGCGCTCTTTAGTGCACAGTGTGTGCGACAGAGTGCTGGGACGCAGTACGCCGAGAGCCGCGAGGAAAGTAGTTTGGTGGACCGCCGAGCTATAATCCAAACGCCGAGAGGTCAGGAGACTGAGGCGACGGCTCCAGAACGCTCGTCGGCACGAGACCGATGAAGCGGAGCAGCTCGTGGTTGCGTTGAGGATCGCCTCAGCGCAATACAAGAAGCTCATTCTGACGACGAAGGAGGGCAACTGGCGACGCTTCGTGGGAGAGAACAGAGACGACCCATGGGGCACGTCTACAGGATTTGCCGAGGTCGCAAAAAGAGCACGGAGATTGGATGCCTTCGGACGGATGGTGGGCTGGTCGCAACATGGCGCGACTGTGCGAGTGTGCTCCTCCGCAACTTCTTCCCTGTTGCGGAGTCGGATGCACACATTGCCATCCCGTTAGAGGCTCCACCGGCCCTCGAAGATTTCGAGGTTGATGCATGCGTCGCCAGGTTGAAGAGCAGGCGCTCTCCCGGCATGGACGGCATCACAGGTGCCATTTGCAAGGCAGTGTGGCGTGCCATCCCTCAGCACATGACAGCGTTGTATTCCCGCTGCCTGGAGACAGGGCACTTCCCCACGGAATGGAAACATCCTCGGGTGGTTCCACTCCTGAAAGGGCCCGAAAAGGCCCGGACCGATCCTGCCTCATACCGAGGTATTTGTCTGTTGCCAGTGCTGGGCAAAGTGCTTGAGGGGATCATGGTGAGTCGTCTGAAGGACACCATACTGGATGGCTGCAGATGGCAATTTGGATTTCGCCAAGGACGCTGTGTGGAGGATGCTTGGAAGCACGTCGTGAGCACAGTTTCGGCCAGCCGGTCGAAATACGTGCTCGGAGTCTTCGTGGATTTCAAGGGAGCCTTCGACAACGTTGAATGGAATGCTGCACTACGCCGTCTCTTAGAGCTGGGATGCCGAGAAGCAAGCTTGTGGCGAAGTTTCTTCTCCGGCCGGAGTGCGAGCACCGTCAGCAGGCATGGAGTAGCCACTGTTCCGGTGACAAGAGGTTGCCCGCAGGGTTCCATAAGTGGTCCATTTATATGGAACATCTTGATGGATGTGCTGCTTCAGCGCTTGGTGCGCTCAGCGCGTATGCTGATGATCTGCTCCTCCTCATCGAGGGAAATGCCCGCTCAGAGCTGGAGCGAAAAGGAGCGGACCTGTTGTCCATCGTAGGCGCTTGGGGAGTTGAAGTCGGCGTGGCCGTTTCAACTAGTAAGACGGCGATCATGCTGCTCAAAGGCATACTCAGACGGCCGCCAGTGGTACGGTTTGCAGGAGCAAACCAGCCATACACGGGCAAATACCGGTACCTGGGCATCACGGTTGGCGAACGGTTGAGCTTTCTCCCGCACATCGCTGGCCTGCGCGATAAGCTGACCGGAGTCGTAGGGGCATTGTCGCGCGTACTAAGGGTCGACTGGGGAATCAGTCCCCGTGCAAGGCGGACAATATATGCCGGACTCATGGTGCCCTGTGCACTATTTGGTGCCTCGGTTTGGTCTGTCAGGACGACGACGCAAGTAGTTGCCCGCAAGCATCTGCTTGCGTGCCAAAGAATCATCCTGATTGGATGCCTGCCGGTATGCCGAACAGTGTCCACCGTGGCACTGCAAGTACTTGCTGGAGCCCCCCCGTTTGATCTAGTTGCCAGACGCCTGGCAATCAGATTCAAACTAAAGCGTGACTACCCGCTGGAGGAGAGCGATTGGCTATACGGCGAAGATTTGGCAAATCTTAGCTGGAAGCAGAAGATGGTGCGACTAGACGAATGCCTGTTGTGCGAGTGGCAACGCAGATGGGATGACAGTAGCTCCCCAGGTCGGGTGACGCATCGATTCATCCCGAACGCAAGCTTCGTCTACAGTGAGCCAACGTTTGGCTTCACGCTGCGCGCTGGATTCCTGCTGACGGGCCATGGATCGCTCAATGCATTTCTGCATGAGAGAAGGCTGAGTGACACGCCGGCATGTCTATGCGGCGAAGAGCGCGAGGACTGGGAGCACATATTATGTGTCTGTCCCCTCTATGCAGACTTGAGAGACCTCGATGGACTTGGAGTGCAGCAAACAGATGGCGAATGGACCTTCTCCGAAGTGGTGGCTTCCCAGGAGCGGATGCAGTTGCTGGATCGATTCGCAGGCGAGACGTTCTTCAGGAGGCGACAACTGCTGGACCCTACGGCGGCGCATGGGCCGCCAGTCCCAGACTAGTAGAGTCAAAACTGGCACCCCCCCCCCATGGGTCTCCCCACCCGATGCTAGTCGGAAGCTAAAGGGGAGGGTGATCGGTCCCTAACCGTACCACGGGTTGGGCAGTTGTCCAAGACTTCCCATTGAGGTAGGCCCCCTTGTGGGAGTTCGTGGTGGCTGTGGTTTGACACCCAAATATACGCGGGGAGAATCACTTGGTTCGTCGTGGAGTTGCGCTCTCAGCCGGGTGCCGAGACCCATAGATCGGAAGAGGTGTTAGGTACACCTCGCCCCTACCATGGGGGATTGTATACCCGACTAGTATACTTTTAATTGGTACCGGGATGAGAAGCTACGAGTAGATATGTTTTCATAGCTGTAGCTTCTTATCCTTGGGCGATAACTGGAGCTTAAACCAGGTTGATGTGTAAAGGCACATACAGCATTTATGCATGCACATATATATATATGTACATATATATATATGTGCACATGTATGTAGTGTGTGTGTTAGAGCACCGTGGTTTTAATCCCTACCTGTGGAAAATGCCACGTTAAATAAAACTGAGAGATCAGATTCATTTTCTGTCCCTATCTACTGACACCCAAATATACGCGGGGAGAATCACTTGGTTCGTCGTGGAGTTGCGCTCTCAGCCGGGTGCCGAGACCCATAGATCGGAAGAGGTGTTAGGTACACCTCGCCCCTACCATGGGGGATTGTATACCCGACTAGTATACTTTCAATTGGTACCGGGATGAGAAGCTACGAGTAGCTATGTTTTCATAGCTGTAGCTTCTTATCCTTGGGCGATAACCGGAGCTTAAACCAGATTCATGTGTAAATGCACATACAGCATTTATGCATGCACATATATATATATGTACATATATATATATGTGCACATGTATGTAGTGTGTGTGTTAGAGCACCGTGGTTTTAATCCCTACCTGTGGAAAATGCCACGTTAAATAAAACTGAGAGATCAGAATCATTTCTGTCCCTATCTACTATCTAGCGAAACCACAGCCAAGGGAACGGGCTTGGAATAATTAGCGGGGAAAGAAGACCCTTTTGAGCTTGACTCTAATCTGGCAGTGTAAGGAGACATAAGAGGTGTAGCATAAGTGGGAGATATTAAATTTCGGTTTGGTATCGACAATGAAATACCACTACTCTTATTGTTTCCTTACTTACTTGATTAAATGGAACGTGTATCATTTCCTAGCCATTATACGGATATATTTATTATATCTTATGGTATTGGGTTTTGATGCAAGCTTCTTGATCAAAGTATCACGAGTTTGTTATATAATCGCAAACAAATTCTTTAATGAGAAAATGCATTTATGTGTTTTCAATTTGAAAATTTGGTATAACTCCAATTACTCAGGTATGATCCAATTCAAGAACATTGCCAGGTAGGGAGTTTGACTGGGGCGGTACATCTCTCATCGACATCGCTTTTTGATCCTTCGATGTCGGCTCTTCCTATCATTGTGAAGCAAAATTCACCAAGCGTTGGATTGTTCACCCATGCAAGGGAACGTGAGCTGGGTTTAGACCGTCGTGAGACAGGTTAGTTTTACCCTACTAATGACAAAACGTTGTTGCGACAGCATTCCTGCGTAGTACGAGAGGAACCGCAGGTACGGACCAATGGCACAATACTTGTTCGAGCGAACAGTGGTATGACGCTACGTCCGTTGGATTATGCCTGAACGCCTCTAAGGTCGTATCCGTGCTGGACTGCAATGATAAATAAGGGGCAATTTGCATTGTATGGCTTCTAAACCATTAAAAGTTTATAATTTATTTTATAAACGACAATGGATGTGATGCCAATGTAATTTGTAACATAGTAAATTGGGAGGATCATTGATCACCTGGTGCCGCGCTAGTTACATATAAAAACATTATTTAATACAATGACAAAGCCTAGTATCAATTGTAAACGACTTTTGTAACAGGCAAGGTGTTGTAACTGGTTGAGCAGCTGCCATACTGCGATCCACTGAAGCTTATCCTTTGCTTGATGATTCGATATATATATTTATATATATATTATATTTATATATAAATATTTATATTTATATATAAATATTTATATTTATATGTATATATAATTTATATATTCTTTATATATAAAAATAAAATTATATAATTATTATATTATTATATAAATATTGATAATTATTTATCATACAAAACACTAACATGAGATGAACTATGCTGGATTGAATTTAATGTTTATATATATACAAATATAAACATTATATAAATATGAACACATAAAACATAAAGATATACATATGTGCAAATGTATATGAAATAATTGGAAAATCAATATATACTTGAAAATAAAATAAAATGAATGAATAAATCAATAATTCAAATGAAAAAAGTTTGGAGTGGTGCTTATTATGATATATAAAATAATTTGTGTATAAAATGTTGGAAATTTTATTAATATATAATAGAGGCTGTCAAATTTATAAATATAATATATATCAATAAAAATGGAACCGATATATGATATTAATATAGAAGTTGAGTTGGTATTTATATATAATACCAGAATTATGTTTTTATATGGATATGGATAATGTTTTCCATATAATATACATTATAACATATGAGCATGATATGATTATGTATGAACGAAAATAGAAAATATAAAAATATATTTCATATACACATATACATATGTGTAATTGTGATTTTATAAATTGAATGAAAGTAAGAAATAACTTGGAGTGCTCATAAAAAATATTATGTTATATACAGGATATATTTCTTATCCATGTGTATATCCATATTTTATGGTAATATGCATTATATTAGAGACTTTCCTTTATAACTTTAAATAAGAATTGAATGATATATGATATTAAATAAAACTGTTGAGTTTGTATTTATAATACCAGAATTATGTTTTATATGAATATGGGAATGTTTATCATATAATATATATTATTATATGGGAACGATATGATTATGAATTGAGAAAATATAAAGATATATTTCATATACATATATCTGTATATGTGAAAGCAAGCAAGCATTAATATGATTTGATGCCATTTGATATCACATATAACATAATATTTCATATGAAAGGTTTTAATGATGTCAAATGGTATTCATATTTATATAAATAATTATAAAATGATAATAATAATATCTTGTAGTAAGATACGAGACAAGATGATTATTGAAAGGCATTCTCAAGTAAAAATAACCATTTTGCAGAAAGCGTGGCAAAAAACCTATATAGGAGTGGTGTCGTGCGTAGTATATGTCATATGAAAAAAATATAATGAAAAATAATTCATTTCATATGATATGGGGAATATACTTAGCCGTCAATGTCTGTTATTTTATATGGATATATATTTGTTAATATATATCAATAATTTTGAAGTGATAATATAGTGTCTTGTATTAAAATACCAGACCAAATTATTTATTGAGAGGCACTCTCAAGTAAAAATAACCGTTTTGCAGAAAGCGTGGCAAAAAACCTATATAGGAGTGGTGTCGTGCGTAGTATATGTCATATGAAAAAAATATAATGAAAAATAATTCATTTCATATGATATGGGGAATATACTTAGCCGTCAATGTCTGTTATTTTATATGGATATATATTTGTTAATATATATCAATAATTTTGAAGTGATAATATAGTGTCTTGTATTAAAATACCAGACCAAATTATTTATTGAGAGGCACTCTCAAGTAAAAATAACCGTTTTGCAGAAAGCGTGGCAAAAAACCTATATAGGAGTGGTGTCGTGCGTGGTATATGTCATATGAAAAAAATATAATGAAAAATAATTCATTTCATATGATATGGGGAATATACTCAGCCGTCAATGTCTGTTATTTTATATGGATATATATTTGTTAATATATATCAATATTTTTGAAGTGATAATATAGTGTCTTGTATTAAAATACGAGAACAAATTATTTATTGAGAGGCACTCTCAAGTAAAAATAACCGTTTTGCAGAAAGCGTGGCAAAAAACCCATATAGAGGTGTTGTCGTGCGTAGTATATGTCATATGAAAAAAATATAATGAAAAATAATTCATTTCATATGATATGGGGAATATACTTAGCCGTCAATGTCTGTTATTTTATATGGATATATATTTGTTAATATATATCAATAATTTTGAAGTGATAATATAGTGTCTTGTATTAAAATACGAGACCAAATTATTTATTGAGACGCACTCTCAAGTAAAAATAACCGTTTTGCAGAAAGCGTGGCAAAAAACCTATATAGGAGTGGTGTCGTGCGTAGTATATGTCATATGAAAAAAATATAATGAAAAATAATTCATTTCATATGATATGGGGAATATACTTGGCCGTCAATGTCTGTTATTTTATATGGATATATATTTGTTAATATATATCAATAATTTTGAAGTGATAATATAGTGTCTTGTATTAAAATACCAGACCAAATTATTTATTGAGAGGCACTCTCAAGTAAAAATAACCGTTTTGCAGAAAGCGTGGCAAAAAACCTATATAGGAGTGGTGTCGTGCGTAGTATATGTCATATGAAAAAAATATAATGAAAAATAATTCATTTCATATGATATGGGGAATATACTTAGCCGTCAATGTCTGTTATTTTATATGGATATATATTTGTTAATATATATCAATAATTTTGAAGTGATAATATAGTGTCTTGTATTAAAATACCAGACCAAATTATTTATTGAGAGGCACTCTCAAGTAAAAATAACCGTTTTGCAGAAAGCGTGGCAAAAAACCTATATAGGAGTGGTGTCGTGCGTAGTATATGTCATATGAAAAAAATATAATGAAAAATAATTCATTTCATATGATATGGGGAATATACTTAGCCGTCAATGTCTGTTATTTTATATGGATATATATTTGTTAATATATATCAATAATTTTAAAGTGATAATATAGTGTCTTGTATTAAAATACGAGACCAAATTATTTATTGAGAGGCACTCTCAAGTAAAAATAACCGTTTTGCAGAAAGCGTGGCAAAAAACCTATATAGGAGTGGTGTCGTGCGTAGTATATGTCATATGAAAAAAATATAATGAAAAATAATTCATTTCATTTGATATGGGGAATATACTTAGCCGTCAATGTCTGTTATTTTGTATGGATATATATTTGTTAATATATATCAATAATTTTGAAGTGATAATATAGTGTCTTGTATTAAAATACGAGACCAAATTATTTATTGAGGGGCACTCTCAAGTAAAAATAACCGGTTGCAGAAAGCGTGGCAAAAAACCTATATAGGAGTGGTGTCGTGCGTAGTATATGTCATATGAAAAAAATATAATGAAAAATAATTCATTTCATATGATATGGGGAATATACTTAGCCGTCAATGTCTGTTATTTTATATGGATATATATTTGTTAATATATATCAATAATTTTGAAGTGATATACCACAACCTGAGGCTTGGTCTCCGGGCTCTTCTTCACTTCCAGACCCGCTTCGGCGAACTTTGAGCTAGCCACTACCCTCGTGAGCTCGCTGACTGAAGGCGTGCGAATAATCGCTCCTCCACTCTTCAGTTCGCGAACCTCGTGCACGCGCACTCCGAGTTTCGGCACTACGGTCTTCTTCACCCGCTCCACAAGCTGTTTGCCAGTCTCCTCGGGGTCCTTGCTCTTTAGGAGCGCAGACCAGGTGTCGCATGGCTTCGCGATCGGGGGAACGGCGATGGCGCTCGGTGCCGGCAAGCCTGGGAAGGCTGCCGCATACGCAGCGGTGGGGACGACATTGGTGGCCTTGTGGACAGCAGCAGCGGCGGCGGGTCTCGCCGGGGGCGGCATCCGCAACTTCTCCTCCAGGCTCACCTTTTCTCCGGCCAGGGCCATGACGAGCTCGTCGTACCGGTTGGTCGCGGCGAGTATTGCCATGGCGGCCTCCGTTGGCAACTTCCCTTTTAAAACTGCCTCGCTCACGGCCATCCGTACCGCAGACAGTTCGGCGATGGTCGCCGAATAGCCTGCCGCGACTATCCTAGTCGCAGGGCATGTGGCTGCAGCGGGGGCAGTGGTGGCGGCAGCGGTGGTGGCAGCGGTGGTGGCAGCGGTGGTGGCAGCGGTGGCGGCGGCGGCAGAGGTAGTGCCTGTGGTGGCGGCGGGGGTAGTGCCAGCGGTGGTGGCTACAGCAGCAGCGGCGGCAGAGGTAGTGGCCGCGGTGGGGGGTGTGGCAGCGGCTATCTCGTACTCGAGCGACGGTAGCGGCGACCTTTCCGCTGGGATCGGCCCGCTCTGGCCCCTCCCGAGCCCGATCTTCTTCGCGCCATTCCTGCTTCCTGCTTCCTACTTAGGTCGGCCTCGCCTACGGGTAGGCACGCTCGACGTCGAGCTCGCTCCAACACTAGCCAGGCTAGTGTCGCTGGCGTCGGCCTCCGTATCTACCTCCATTGGTAGCTGGCTCCCTCTGTCGGCGGTACTCGACACTAAAAGGAACTATTGGAGACACGAACCGACGTAAGTCTATCCAAGACGCGAACCGACCAAAATGCAAGCGGAGACACGAACCGACCAAAAAGTCTAGCCAATGCACGAACCGCAAACGTTTCGCACTAAAGCTCCGAACGGAAAAGCTTCGAACGCAAGTCTCGAACTCGAACTTGTTGACGAAAAAAAGCGCACTTGTTGTCGAACTAACGAAGCTGCTTTCGAGCTAAGCACCGCACGTGGCTGCTTGCAGCGTTTGTTTTAAGCAAATTTTAATTTGCTTATTTCTGCACTGTTTGTAATCAATTTCACCGACGAAAAACACCGAAATATAGCGCGCGATCTCGCGGCAATTTATTCACAATTTCCACACGGGAAAATCGCACTCTTTACTGGGGAAAAAGGCAAGGCGGAACGCTTGAATAACACGTCTGCTTCCAGAAGCAGTCAGAGAGCAACTCAGTAGATAGGGACAGAAATGAATCTGATCTCTCAGTTTTATTTAACGTGGCATTTTCCACAGGTAGGGATTAAAACCACGGTGCTCTAACACACACACTACATACATGTGCACATATATATATTGTAACGAACCGCTTTCTTCCGTCAAGTTCAGCTGGGCTGGCTCAGCGGTCGGCAGGTTGCTGCAACGAATTTGTATGTTGCC